>JANHFT010006091.1:72321-90540 GCA_032467955.1 Pseudoxenodon macrops | reverse complement strand
GATGAGAAGAAGAATAGTAATACAGTCTTAGTAAATAATTTGACAGTGTTGTGGGAATTAGTTGTTTAGCAGAGTGATGGCATTCATGAAAAAAACTGTCCCTGTGTCTTGTTCTGGTGTTCAGAGCGGAGGGTAGAGGTTGAACCAATTTATGTCCAAGATGTGAGAGGTCTGTAGATGTTTGCTCAGCCCGCTTTTTGACTCATGCGGTTTGCAGATTCAGATCATCTTGAAAAATTGCATAATCCTAGTCCCTAAAAGGAAATAAAAAGAGAGGGAATAGAAGTGGCCCACTCTGCATTTGGATAGCTATCAGTTGGATAGCATTTCAGGCTGCAAGAAGGCATAGGCAGACTTTTTCCCCTTGTGCTAAACAGGCTGAAACGGAAAGTGAAACTGAAACAGGCTGTTTGCTGCAAGGAGCCAAATTGCTGGGAGGCAGAGGTAGAGGCAGATTTTTTTTCTTGTTTTCCTTCCCCAAAAATGGTAGGTGTGTCTTATACTCTGAAAAATATGGTATTTATTTATTTATTTAGTTATTTATTTATAGCCACCTACCTCACAAAACAAGTGACCCTGAGACACATAAAAAAGTACCCAAAAAACCCAATAATACACAAATAACAATTATTATTATTTAACAAGCATCTGATATTTACTTAGTTTTCAAATTTTATTTTTCTGAATATCTATAAATATCTGTAACTTGAGTGTGGGATGAGGGTGGAGGTTTGTTCTCTGAGCTTGTGGATTGATTTCCAAATGTTTCGTTACGAGGCTAGATAACATCTTCAGCAGAATTTAGGGGACAGTTCCCACTAACCTTATGGCGTGGACATCTTGTTTGAGGGAACCTCAACTCCTCCTTTGCAATTTCACCTGTGGTGGGGCAAAAAAGCAGTTTTACTTCTTTCATGATTCTTTCTGCAAACATAGTCATCGTGTCTTTCGCAGAAAAAAATCACTCACAGAACAACTTTTCAGTGCAGTTTGCAAATGAGCTTGAAAAGCACTTAAAACAACTTCCTTTCAATAGGGTCTGCATTTCAACCCAAGTGTTTTAAAGAATATTGTAAAGAAAAGAGATTTAGTCATTTGCTCAAACATTTCAATTAAGAAACCTCAAAGCAAGTCTTTCTCTCAGTGTATCAATTATACATCAAAGGAAGGGTGCAGCAGTATGATTTGCCAGTACAAAGAGGAAAAGAACAAGTGCCAGTGATAAAAATAAATCATACATATTTACCAAGATTCTAAAAGAAAAACCATAGTTACAGATTAATAAGATATTGCTTCATTTTTTCAGTCTTTGTGATTAAAATCCAAAATAACAATTATTTTAGTATTGTTATGGAAAAGAGAAACTTTTCGACCTAGATTGTTCCAATATGAAAAGTATTTCTCCTTTTTCCCCCCAGTGATTTTTATAACATTTATAATATTGCAACATCATACAATATTATACATTACTTTTCTATAACCTTGCCAACTCACATTCAAGTTAAAAAACAGAATTTTGTTGTTGTTTTTCCAACCAGTGAAGGATACTATGGGAAGGAATTTTCCACTAATAGTAAAATGGGTGGCCTAATCATGGTTGTGTGGAATAAGAATTTATAAGATACAAGCATGATTTCTGCTTGCAAATAGATCAACATTTGCACATTGATTTAAATCTGGTCTTACGCCTCTGCTGGAGAAGCAGAAAAGGAATGTATGTCACATGTATCATGTCATCATCATGTAAAATGTGAATTACATACTGTATGTCATTGGTATCATGCTTTGACTGATGAAGTTTACATAATTTGGACAGTCATGTCATAATGGTTTGCACCACTACCATTATGAAAAGAATTTGCATTTTCTGATATTTATCTCAATCATTTGTGCCATATCTTTTTTAAAAAGTAAAGCATTATACAAAAAAAGGTCAACAAATAAAGAACACAGTCAGGAATAAAAATGCCCAGGAAAGAATTTGTTCCATAGGATCAGTAGATTTAAAAAAAAACTCTCTTAGCTCAAATCACCCACAAAACCAACTTTGAAACAAGGACGTTTGCCAAATTCTAACATCTGTAAAATAGCAAGATCAGAGAGCTCTTCACTAGAAAAATAGTCCAAAATGTTGACACCAGCATAGGTATTTTTTAATCATTCTGTTCTTAATATCCATTGGATACATGTCAGTTGGCAGGAAGACAGGAAGTAGGATCTTAAATAAAATGGAGCTTATGGTAGGACACTACTATGAAAGACATGTCTCTTCTAATTTCTCAGTGAAAATCAATATCAGAGAAGGTGGTGAAATTTCTATTTTAAAGGGTTAAGACATTTTTTTTAAAACAAGCAGCCAGTGTCTGTGAAGGCATGCTATCTTGCCTTCTGGTTGGAAATGCTAGATATCACACAAGGGAAACCTCTGGTTTGATTCTACAGAATTCTTAGCTTGTTTCTAATGAACTCTTCAGATCTATGAACTGACACTTTCTGGACAACATATTATGAATATCTCAGAAAACATCATCTCAGCCACCAAGGCTATGCATGGTTCAATAATAATGGGACCTCCATGAATTTATTTATTTCTCTTTTATAGATGTATACACATCTTTTTTCAGTCTTCTGTATGTGACTCAGAAAACGTTTCCTCCCTTCCACTCAGTTGTGTACCATTGTGGTTTGCCATTTCCTCTTTCCTTAGGCTGAAAGAGAGTGGTTGGCTCAAAGTCACCTAGCTATCTTTGTGCCCAAAGCAGGACTAGAATTTACCATCTCCCCATTTCTAGCATGATGACTTAAACACTTTACCAAACTGCTCTCTCGTGTGACTCAGAAAAGCTACTGCTGTTTTAAAACAATCAAATCTTTAAAAAGATATGTCTGAAAGCAGTCTTTCACTGAAGTTCTGTATATCTGCTTCCCTACAAAAAATAATTATAAGCCATAAGGGTTATCATGTTATGCTACTGTGCATCTTGCTACCAAGTCCATTTTCTATTTACCCATAACTATTTTAATTTTGAGAAAACATATTTTCTGACACAATCACACATATTTACAGTATTTAGTATCCCAGTATGCCAACATTTTCATGTTTGATTTAAAGCAGAGCTTCATTGGCTCCTAATTTAGAACATTCTCCTCTACTTGATATTTATTGATGGCATTTTTATTCACTGGATTTATGGACAAGAAACCCTGACAAAATTACATCAGAATTTCAATAATTTTCATCCCATAATCAACTCAATCCTAGAAAAATACAGGCAACAAGTGTGGATCCACAAATGTGTGGATACGCCAGTAAAACTCCAACAGAAATATAAATCCTAAAATCTGCATAGGAAATCAAGTATCTGAGACATATATCTATATAGTTTCTACTTCATAACATAAACACATCTGTTCAGATTTACCTGACAAAGAAATATTTAAATTAAGAATATACACACTGGTACTGTCACAGGAAACTAAGAGTTTGTAGTACATTTCAGTGCCCCCACATATATACTCTGGCAACAATACTGCAAGACTCAATAATATCCAGTAAATGTATATGTAAATATATGATGTATACACTGTAATCTGTCAGCAATGCCCTGCTGCACATCACAGTGAAGCCTCTGGATAAACTTTATGTCAAAATGGCAGCATGCATTTTAATTTTCAAAGATGAATGAATATTATGAGGAAAGGAATTATAGAAAAGGATGTCCTTCATGAAATAGCTGAACTAGGATTTTAATATCAGAGGACAAGGGGCAGTAAAGCAATAGGTTAAATGGAAAGGGAAGTATAGGGGATAGAATACCTGTGGAGTCACATCTTTTAGGGTACCAGAGGTAGTGGGAGAAGGGGTTATGTACAGAAGCCGAATTTCCGGCAATGCGCATGCATCGCCATCTTGTTTTCGGCCTTTTTTTTGGAATTTTTTGGGGCTTTTGAAAACCTGCTAGGTCTGTTCACGAGGAACACCCACACAGCGCAGGAGGCAGCGAACTGACAGCAAGGTAAGTTAGAACCCACCCCCACCCCCATTTCACATATACAAGGACGCTGAATAGTTTGGTACACCTAGTTGAAAAGATATTTTGCTAGCTATCTGACTCCAGATTGCAGCTGTGATACTCAGAAGACAGTGACAACAGACTCTGCTAGCTTTTCTTGAGTTGTTTCCTTCCAGAGCTAGGGAGAAAGCAGGATAGTTACTATATATGAAGAAATGAAGCTAAACATGAAAGAAAGAGGCAGACAAAGATGGAGACTGAAAAAGCTTTAGTGCAGACTGAAGACTGGCAGGAAAGGACTAGTAGTCAGGTATCAGAATAAAATACCAGGAAGTAATGACATCTGGGACTGAAAGAGAAACAGAAAGATGAACTCAGCAGGCAAACTACTGTGATAGTAATAAAATAGCAGAAGAGAAAACGAAGAGTGGCAGGTATGGTCTCTTGCTGAAAGTGAAAGGTGTGATGGATGCTGTATTTTGTCAGTCTAGGGACTCAGTAACCGAGCTACTTTTTGGCTGAGGATGACTGACAATTAAGGGGGCTTAATTGGACAGTGTTCCTTGTTTGCCATGGATCATGCATTGTATCATAACTACGGTGGGTTTGTTAATGCTATAGATTGAGGGCATATCCAGCTACCTTGTTGCTCATTAATGGGTACAGGCTGCCAACTATTTCTAAAGGTTAGAATTGTCCTCCCTTCCCCTATATGAATATGGTCTCTGTCCATGTTTTCTTGTTCTAAATTATAATTTAACTAGCATTTATCCCATCTTAAATGTAAATGTAACAGAAATAAATGTACTCAAACTATAAGAAGGACAGTACAAATACAAGTGGCAGTGACTAGATCAAGGGTCTGCAACTTTAAACACTCAAAGAGCCAATTGGACCCATTTCCCACAGAAAAGAAAACACCGGAAACCACAAAACCCTTCTCGTGCCTGACTATTTCTTGAGTGGCCACAGAACTAGCATATGTAGTTGAATTAAATGGTTTGTTTTCTCTGAAAGCTTTCTTGGATTTATCCATGTTTGACCTGCTGAGGGTTGAAAAGTTCAATAAATTGTGTGCCAGTGGCTGTCGCACATTGGCAGTTGTGATGCATTTTTTGAGTGACAGGGAGCCGCAACAGAGGGGTGAAAGAGACACATGCAGCTCCAGAGCCACAGGTTGATGACCCCTGGACTAGATCATAAAGCAACCATGTTCCATTTAAAATTTAAAATTACCCGAGCTTTAAATATACACCAATATGTTTTATCAACTTGAACTAGAAGATGTAAGGGGCAAGAAGAGAAGAAAATAATCAGCTAAAGCAAACAATGTTGTTATCCAGTTAGCTACAATACTTAGAAGTGATGCAATAAATTCAATATAATATGGTTGCCAATGAGGCTAACAAATTATTAGTTCTTGAAAATCTCATTAGGAAGTTACAGGAGCTTCTAATAAACAAGGAAAGGGAAGGCAGGCACTGTAGGACAGCAAATTCTAAATCATCATTTGATAAGGAACTCAGATAGGTGAGAATAAAACTTGTCAATAGCTACAGGAATAACATTATCTTTATATATCCTCAAACTTTAATAATAATAAAAGGTCATATAAGCATCTTAAAAAAGAGATGCAATCATCTCCAAGTGATTAAGGTCGCAAAGTTGAATGTTTCACAAACATTTTGGAGTCATGTATCACAAAACCTAGCTGCAAAATTTGAATGCTAAGTATCTTAGATAACAAGGGAAGCCTAGTTTCATTATCTAGCATCTTGGAGATTATAATAACTCCTAAAAACCTTCTGTGCTGCCATCCAAGATATCCAAGAGACAACTATTTGAACAATTGAAGCCAATCATCTTATTCCTATGGAGTCTTTAGAAGCAAAAATGAGTTTTCCTCCTGGAGAGGAAAGCTATGGCATACAGTATACTAAAAAGCAGAGACATCACTGTGCCAACAAAAGTGCATGTAGTCAATTATGGTTTTCCCAGTTGCAATGTATGGCTGTGAAAGTTGGACCATAAGAAAGGCTGAGCGCCAAAGAATTGAGGCCTTTGAACTATGGTGCTGGAGAAGACTCCTGCGAGACCCTTGGAATGCAAAGTGATCAAACGGTCCTAGAGGAGATCAACCCTGATGAAACTCAAATACTTTGGCCACCTAATGAGAAGGAATAACACACTGGAGGAGAGCCTAATGCTGGTAAATACTGAGGGCAAAAGAAGAAGGAAACGACAGAGAATGAGGTGGCTGGATGGAGTCACTGAAGCAGTAGACGTGAGCTTAAATGGATTCCAGAGGATGGTAGAGGACAGGAAGGCCTGGAGGAACATTGTCCATGGGGTTGTGATGGGTTAGACACAACTTTGCAACTAACAACAACATCATCTTATTCCTATGGAGTCTTTAGAAGCAATATTAATTGATGTGCTTCTATACTGGCATCACTTTTTATACACAATGATAACACCACTTATATCCCAGAAAACCATCATAGTTCTTATGTGTAATAGAAGGCAAAAGAAAAATCCTGCTAATTATTGCCAATCAGTCTCTGGCATGTAATTAATAAAATCTACTTATTTGGGAAACTATGATTTGATTGAAGGCAGTGATATTTTTGTAGAAAAACAAGTGGGATTTGGGACAGAAAGATTTACAGATTTCAAACAGTGATATCACAACATCTAGTTAGGAAATGTACTAATGGAAATGTACTAAACATTCACTTTATGCAGCTTTTGCAGACTTTAAATCTGCTTTAATTTTATATCTAGAGATAAATTAGGGATTCAGTTCTATATCTTAACAACAGTAATTTCCAGGCTCCAAAATTAGCTGATAGACATTTTTTAGTTTCCTGTCTACTGATGGCATATTTACTCTCTCCCTTCCATGATAAGGATTCTTTGCTTAATACTGTGAAGAAAAACTGGTGATAAATGATCAAAAACAGAAAATTATGGTCTTCCACAAGAGACCTAAAGTTAATAACTGGTTTATTAATAGCAACTAAATGGAGCAAGATGAATGCTTTAATTACCTGGAAATTACCTTTTACTAATCAGGTTGTTCAGACCTACACCTGGCCTATTTATCCCAGGTGGCCAGAACAATGCTGTGGCCATACCAAGCCAACATAAGTCTTGGAGGCTTGCCTTTAGTACATGTACCTGATTACTGCCAATTCTTAACATCCCAGAACATCTGTCAAGATTCCTTTCCATGAAAATTTGTATGGTATGTGGTAATGATGTTGGGAGTCAGGGGAAAAGCCATAGCTAGGACAATGGTTGGGTAAGAGGCAGTGGTGGAATTCAATTTTTTTTACTACCAGTTCTGTGGGTGTGGCTTGGTGGGTGTAGTGTGGCTTGGTGGCCGTGGCTTGGTGGCCGTGGCAGGGGAAGGATACTGCGAAAACTCCATTCCCACTCCATTCTGGGGTCAGTGTGGTATTTGCTGGTTCTCCAAACTACTCAAACTTTCCACTACCAGTTCTCCAGAACCTGTCAGAACCTGCTGAATTTCACTCCTGGTAAGAGGCATCTTAACCTGTGACAGGAATGAGGGTGTGGCAAATGTCTTAGAAGGAAGCCATAGTTCCTTGGGCTGCAAAGGCGACAGGGGAGGAAATACACTTTCAGTCTTTCAAGATTCTGTTAATATAACATTATAATAAACTAGAATAAGTTCATTTGGGCATGCTTCCTGTCCAGATGAATTTGCAATGCTGACATGAATCTTGCTTGAGGATAGCTGAGTGACTTTGGCCAGCCACTCTTTCTCTCAGCTCTAGGAAAGATGGAAGGGCAAAAACCACTTCCAAAAAGCCTTGCCATGTCCAGGCACTAACCAGGAAAAAAAAAACACCTGACCCATACACAAAATTATATTTTATCGGTTGCCTATAATGTTCCCTGGGATACTATATGGACCTTTGTCCACAAAGCAAAACATTAGTGTTTATTTCCTAAAACAGTTTATTTTTTATTGCAAACAAATACCTCAAAATAGGTGCTGCACTGAGTTGACCTCAGCATCTTGCAAGAATACTATAGCATAATCTAGTTTTTCTTTTTAAAAAAAGCCATGAAAGTAACATAGAGGAATGAACTTCTAAAACAAATACTCAAGCTTTGTATAAACTTCTTGTCCTTTCTTCAAATAGCAGTTACGCTAATTAGGTCACAGTTATTTTTATGATTACATTAGCATACTTCTAAAAAAAAACACCTCTTTTCTTTAAAAAAAACCAACCGAGGAGAATAAATAGGAAATATCTAGAACTCAGTGAGTGTCAGCACAGGAACAATTAATCTATTCATCCATTCTCTGAAAAACACCCCTCTTCAAAATGAAGGCTATGCCAACCTTCTTTATTTTAGGTGCAGAGACTTTTTTGTTATTAATGCTGGCATTTGAAGCAACATTTCAAGCCGTCATGGTGCTTCCAGATGAATGAAAGCTAATGTATTTTCTGTAGTTTATACCTGTTTAATGTGGTTCTATTGTTGCATGTTATTTTTATATGTCACTGCATTTTATTATATTCAATTGTGTTTATAATTTTTACCCTGCACAGAGATACCATGCATGAGATTTTCAATAAAAAACTAAAATTCAATGCTTAGTAATTCTCATGCTCACGTTGACCATACACATGGGCCTCCAGGGAAGGGTATGTGTTTTGTATAGGAGGAGTCAAAAGCCAAGATGGTGGCTATAAACACATGATCAAAGCCCACCCTTTTCTCTACCTATATTATGCCAGAATCTCTATGTAAAACTGCATTGCATTTATGCTTTCAAGAATCAAACAGTATTCTTGAAAGTTTCAATAATACCATAAAATCTATTCAAAATGTTTTTAAAGAAGACTAACCAATGATGTCCCAAAGGTGCTTTTTCAAGAGGCAACTGGACTTACTGGTTTCTCTCCAAGAAGCTTCTACAGCTCTGACTGGACAATGGGGAAAACAAGAAAGCCCAGTTGCCTTTTGAAGAAGCAACTTTGGAACAACCATAACCTGGATGACTGAGAAGACAGTAACCCATGATCTTAAAATCACAAACTCCCCTTCCACAATACAGACAAGTTCAGTAAATTTACTGGAGCTGAATGATACAGATACAGCAATTGGCACATTTTTATTATGCTACTTCTTCCTTGGCAAACCTAGTGGGCAAAATCAGAAATAAGTGACTGGCTTCTGTTGCATTTGCTCCTTTCCTCTATATATTCAGTGCAAATTTGCACCAGCAATATTAGGTCAAGATGATGAAATATTGGTAATTATCCTTTGCATGCTAGTGGCTAAATATTTTGGAAAAATAATGGAGTAGGAAAAATTATATTACTGCATCCAGGTTTTGTATGTTGTATTTTATTTATACATATGATATATAAGGTGTAATTGTTTTATTTATATATATATATATATAAGGTGTATTCAATGAAGCAGGATGATGACTTAAGCAATTCAATAACAAATGTATTTGTCTTTAAGGTGTTAGGATATATATGTCTTTAAGACCTTAAAGATAAATACATTTGCTATTGAATAGCTTAAGTCATTATCCTGCTTCATTGAATACCTTAAGTATTATGTTTCATCTACATATTTTAATAATTCTAAACATGTATATTCCTTGTTTACAGGAAATATATATATATAGAGAAGGAACATACATGTGTGTGTGTGTGTTTGTGTGTGTGTGTGTATAATCTTTGTTTAATCATTATTGGAGGGTGTTCACTTTTACAAGGAATTGTAGCTTAATTATTACATTTTAGAATTTTATTCTGTTTGATTTGATTATGCTCATTTGGAGTGACCTAGGAGGTGAAATGTCCTACGCTGGAATTTAGATACGGTATTTTGAAATTTGGCAGAAACATGTCCGTTTGGTATCACTATCCACCATATGAGATATAGTTTTAATTCATCAGTTTTATATACATGGGATCAAAAAGAAAGTCAGCCTAGACCACTAAGAAAACATTACTTTGTATAAAATCTCTGGTCCAGAATTTCTTCAGAAAACTATTAAAAATAATTTTCCTAATCTTCAATCATGGTTAGTAATGCTATATAGGTGTATGTGTGTGGTAAGGTTTTGTTTCAGCACAGAAATTTGTATTATTATAAGTAAAATGTGATATATGAAAATGAAATGTAAAATTAATATTGTGGAAAATAAAAATTGTTTAAAAAAAAAACAAAAAAAACTTTGAGACATCTTTTGCTGGAGGTAATCTGGAGGAGGAGAATTAATTAAATTCCAGTTTCATAGTTTTGTCTCTTTCTGAGACAAAAAAAATAGTGGTGTTTACCTTTGTTCTCCCCATTTTCCTAGGATAGATTATATCCATGGAGATTCTCAGTCATCCAAGTGATGGTTGTCCCAAAGGTGCTTCTTTCAAAAGGCAACTGGACTTTCTGGTTTTTCTTTGAAGACATTTTGCTTCTCATCATCAAAGAAGCTATGTCAAAATTGAACAGCCCTCTCTCAGCAGAGGGGGAAGGATCATCATCTATCTCTATCATCATCTATCTCTAGTCTACAACACGGTCCTTTCAACAGTTCCAAGAAGGCTCCATATTTGCACTAAGGTGACCCTGGCAACACAGATAAACTTCCAGGTGTCCTCTCAACAACTCTCTAAAAGAATACAAATGACCAACTGTCTGCAAGGAGTACAAATCCTTCCATTCCCCATCATTCAGCTACAGCTGAAGAAGCTTCTTAGATGAGAAGCAAAACATCTTCAAAGAAAAAACGAGAAAGTCCAGTTGCCTCTTGAAAAAAAAACACTTTTGGGACTAGTTTGGATTACTTATCCTCAAGACAGAAATCTTTTTAAAAATGAGAAGGAAATCTCATTTAGCAAACTTGCATTGCTCAAATATAATATATTCTTCATTTTCCATTGTCACCTGGAGACACTCAGAAGAATCAACAAATGGGATAGCCAGGCTTCCCTGAGGCTCCCCTGTTGCTTGCCCAGAGATAAAATCTTTTCTTTTCTTTTTTGGCCTCTGAAACCAGTCACCTACTAAAATGAACTGTCAAGCTTGATATCCTATACCATTTCAGATTAATGACTGTCCAATCTCTTCTTTTTTTTAAAAACCCAGTGATGGAACACCCACAACTTTTGAAGGCAAGTCATTCCACTGAGTAATTGTTCTAACTTGTCAGAAAATTTCTCCTTATTTCTAGGTTGATCCTCTCCTTGATTAGTTTCTGTTACTTCTTGTTCTGCCTTCAAGTGCTTTGGAGAATAGGTTGACTCCCTCTTCTTTGTGGCAGCCCCTGAGATACTGGAACATTGCTATTGTGTCAGTCCTTCTTCTCATTATACTAGACATACCCAATTCCTGCAACCATTCTGCATATGTTTTGGCCTCCAGTCCCCTAAATATCTTTTTTATATCACGATGACCAAAACTGGATGCAATATTCCAAGTGTTCTTGAAGCAAGCCAGTTGAATTGGAATTCACAGTTTGGAACAGCCAATTGGCTTTATCTACTCAGTGTTTAGATCAAGACACGGACAAAAGAATGGTATATCCATCCTTAGAACTGATCTGAATCCCCAACCTCGGGATAGTATGGAAAACAAGGAGCACATGTAAGCAGAAGAACCAAAGGAGTTTTGGCAAAGCAATTATTGATAGGGACCTCCCACAGTCCTTTTCTTTCAATTGTTTGAGGATCTGTCTGCCTTCAAAGACCAGAACCTTGGGCACAAGCTGCAAAGGAAAAGGAATTCTCCCCACCCCTCTTCAATCCAGAAACATTTTTATTTTGGTCTCCACTCCAAGCAAAGTAGGGCAGTGTAAAAGTCTCCTTAGTACATGCAGATATATGTGAATGCTATAAATGTCTATGGAGATTCTCAGTCATCCAGGTCATGGTTATCCCAAAGGTGTTTTTTCAAGAGGCAACTAAATATATCTTATAAGCATCTTTCCCTCTTTGTTGTGGCAGGGAGCCTCCCAAATTCTGCCTTGTTACATAAAAAGTCTCTATGCTTCTCTTTCTGTATTCTATATCTGAACACTCTATACAATGAAAATCTCTATAATCTTCCCCAATTTCCCCTACCATTTTCCGAATGTCTTGCCTTTATTTTATTGAGTCCAGTATGTTACTCTCCCTTGCCTTTCACTTCAAGCACAGTATTCACTATTTCTGATTGAGTTTTAATATTCTTTTTATTTACATCTCCCATAATTTGTTGAATGTTTATTATTTAGTTGCCTTGATACCATTATTCTCAAATAATAGCTAATGCACTGTTTGGTTATTTTAGAATTTCTGAAACATATAAGGCTGTTTAATAACCCACACTGTAAAGATGCCAACAGAATTGATTCTGTGGCAGGCTCCAGGTCAGAATAATGGTGAAACAGGCTGGGCAATGACAAGAGCACTTATAGTAGAAAGTGACCAAATATAATGTATAGCTTCTACCTATAGATATTACATGGCAATGCAGCTAGCGATAAAGGCTCATTTTACTTCCTCCATTGTATCCTCAGTAGAACTGTAGGGTATAATTCAACCTTGGAGGCTGAGTTACAGGAACAGGAATTTATCTGTGATAAATTTTCTAAGCATGTTGGAGGTTAAATCATTTGACTTCATGCTGAGTTGGTTACTAGATTTCAAGTGCATTCGAGTGGAGCATTCAATGCACCACCCCTCTCAGTTTTGTGGCCCTCTGTTGTGGCCTGGGAATACGGACAATGAGTTTATAGCTTTAATGCTGTGAACCTCTTGTCTTACATCATATGCATCATGGCTGATGGATTGGTTCAGTCCAGACTATAACAAACATGTCACTGTCTGAGAGAACAGTGTTGGTCATCCTTAAAAATACAGTTGAGTGGTCTCGCCTGAAAAAAAATCTGTATTGGACTCAAAAGTTTGAATAATTATAACCTAATTGTACCTTTCACCCATAGCCTCCTAAGAAAAGATACTTGTGGGAATGGAATTCCAAGCAATCTTTGAAGAAACTGGTTTTCTAGATTCATCTTACATTGGGTTTAGAACTGGTTTTGAGACTTAAACAGTCTAGGCTAATCTTATGTGTGTTTATTGAGAAAAGGATGAAAGATTGCTGTAGATATTATTGGGTGACTTATCTTTTTCATTTCTTCCAGAGCTGATTTGTCTCCAATACTGGTAAGAATAACTTAGTTCTTGTGATCCATACATCATAACTCACAATTTTTTTACTGTTATGCACTCTAGATGGGGCTAGTGCACAGTCTAGCAGCAGACATGATATAGGGTACCAGAGTAACTATTGTTGAAAGAATTGCACTTGTTGCTGATTTGCTGCAGATCTAAATTTATATTTTTAACAGTAACCTATATACAGTATCTTGGTATCAAGTTACTTGAAAAAATAAGTATTAATAAGTATTTAAATACTGGTAAGTATCCAAAATAAGTGTTTTGGATCTCCCAAAACATTGCATCCTCAACAAATGCACATATTAAAAAACTTGCAGAGGGCACATACCTACCAAAAATTCAGCAAGCTCTCATCAGTGTAGCTTAGTTATCTTTATTTCCCTAGATGTTTCATGTTGACAATTTCATTTGATTGCTTTTTCTGGATTTTTTGGCTTTTGTATTGCTGTTTATACTTGTGCACTCATTGTCTCATGTCATTTTATGTGTGGACCTTAGAGTGCAATTAAAAACGCAGAAAGACTATGCTGCTTGATCTGATAAGCATAGGTAGGTCTGTTTCCTGAGCTTGCTCTGGACTGTGTTCATGATGCAATTTTGCTGCAGTAGCAAATCTGTATTTTGTTAGTTTGAGGGTGGTTCACTGCAGTGCTTCAGCCTGCTCCTTTAGCATTTCATGTGAACAGTTGCTTTGCTAAATAAGACTGCATGTGTGATTCGTGATTATTCTTTTGCTCTGTTAAAGCTTTATGTACTTTATGCCCTTTATATTTAAGATGTATGGTAAATGGAGGGTCTGCTAGGGAAGATTATGTATTTCTTTCCCAGGATAAGGTCTGTGTAAATGAATTTGTGTGAATTATGATTCCATTCATAAAACTGTTTCTCGGTCAAACAGGGCTCCTGCTGTGCCTGGACAAATCTCTTGTCAGCTTGTCCAAGCAGTGGGAGAGTGTGTTCTGGTGGCAATCCAGCTGTGCAGTTGCAAAGTAGACATATGCTTTCAAAGCTGGCTTACTACCAGAATTCAGTCTTGGCGCTGAAGTTTTCCTTCAGTGCCTATTGCACTTGCTGCAGTGGATCCTGTAACTGTCCCAGCCTGATTTTAAGCAATGTCCAAGATGATCTGACCACAATTGAGGTGCTTTTTGTCTAGTCTCCCTTCTCTTTCAAGTGTGACTCTTCTTGGGGAGGACCAGGATGACTCCTGGTATCTACTCCAAGCAGCCTGACTCTGCTGGCCTCCTGATGCAAGACATATCTCTACGGCAGTTTGATGGAAGGAGGAGGAGGAAGAGAAAGAGAAGGTTCAAAATCCATCACTATGTTCAAATTCTTGGTTTTCCAGCCTCTTCTCTCCCACCATTTCATAATATACTCTGTGTTCCTTAACACAAATTAGACAATAACATGCAATAAATTGTGTTGAAGTTAATGACATAATTTATTTCAAAAAAATACTAAGGATTTGGTTGCCTCTACTTTTCTGCGACATTACTAGCAATAGCACTTAGACTTATATACCAGTTTACAGTGCTTTACAGCCCTCTCTAAGCAGGCTCTAAGTTCACAGAGTCAGTATATTGCCTCCCACAATCTGGTTCCTCATTTTACCCACCTGAGAAGGATGGAAGGCTGAGTCAAACTTGATCCTGGTGAGATTCGAACTGCCAAATTACATGCAACCAGCAGTCAGCAGAAATAGCCTGCAGTACTGCATTCTAATCGCTCATAACCCTATGTTCAATTATGATATAAACATAACAATCTGTACTTTATCACAGTTTATAAAATTACATTTTTAACATAAAGAAGGAATTAATGCATGGTGTCACTGGGAATTTCTCTTCTTCAGTTGGAATACAAAAACCATCCAAGCTGACACATTCAGCCTATTGTGAGAAACTCTGCATGCAGAGCACAATCTGCACCCACCCATACATCTGTTCTTTTATTTCTTTTAACTTCCTTGTGAGTTTCTGTGCCTGCCTCTGGCAGACTCAAAGAAACAGAAGAAGAAGAATTCTAGATTGACACTTAGCAAAAAGTGGAAAGGGGAAGGTATGATGAAATATTAGAAACTATATAAAAAGTGGTAACTTGACTCCATGCATGGATTACTTGAATACAAGCTTCTCTAATCAATGTTGTGTTCAGAGGATTATACTTATATTCTAGAAATAGAAACCTGTAGTTTCTATTTTGGATGTTTAAGAATAGTTTCTACTTAAACATTCTAATAGAAATGACAAAGCATTATAATAATTTTAAGCACTGCTGGGATTCCCCCCCCCCCTTGATATGTATCTGAAGGCTGCAGGAAGGTATCTCCCAATATATTTATTTAATGTAGATTCCATAAATACAAAATAATCAATATGATACTTATCTACCTGGAATTTTTAAAAATAATTTTACCTACTTTTGTCCTTTTGTTTATTTATTTTGAGTACAGGATACTTTTCAAGTGGAGCTAAACTATCTCTTTCGCAACGGACTAGTACTATCTTTTCCAGCAAAGTATCTGAGTTATGGGAAGAAGATATCATTTCCTTGGCATCTTGTGACCAATGATGAAACCTGAAGGGCTAAGTTTGGATGGTGGTTTCGTGTTTTTTTTTGAGAGCCAAAATAACACTGCGTTTATCTCCCATGGTTATTTATTATCCTTTTTAAAATGCTTGTTTTGAAGATGCATTTCCACATTCTAATAATACATTACTCATTTGCATTCTCCTTTCCAGTTGATCATGTTGTTCCTATCTTGCTAGGTCTGGATTAAGATGCAGTCCATTACAGTCCATTACAAAAGAACAGTCCATTACAAAAGAAAAGTCTCCTTGTCTTTTCCTGCTATGCATCAAAAATAATATTTTTGATTTGTACTGGCTCAAGTGGAGCTGTCTAGTTTCCCTGTTTTGTTTCATTTTACTGCAGGCAAACTCTCCCATTCCAATCAACTACCATGCACTGTGGCAGGACCTTCCCCTCCCAGGGCCATTCTCTTTACATGTTCACCAGAGGAATGGTGCAAGGCTTTTTAACAAATTCACATACAAACACTTCTCTTTATCTGTCTAGTTCTGATTTTTTTTAACTAGTTGGCTTTACAAAAGTTCTACCAATTTTCCCTGCTTCTTTAACCAAAAGAAAGAAGAATAGCATCTAGGCACTTTTCTTTTAGTTAAAACAATAGAGAACATGGTAAACTGTGAGGCCTCCTCTTCTTCCTCCCCATCCATTTTACCATTCAACAGTGGGAGAAACTGTCAGGTCCAAGAAGAAGTCAAAGAATGAAAGATGAGACAAGTTCCCTTTACCCTATGTCAATGTATACAGTTTGCAAGCTGTATCCAATTATTTTGTCACCAGAGGCATATAATCCTACAAATGTTCACTTCTTCTGCAAGAGCAAGAACAATACAATAATAAGAAATATGCAAGAGTTTCCTACTCTTTCATGAAATTCAAAAACAGCTGCCCGAGTAAATAGGAATATTTTGCTTAATGGCAGGGCTAGCTCCGAAAAATACTTTAAAAAAAACCCCAATGGGAAATTCCTATGGAAGTGAAGCGAACCTATTTATTCTAAATAACTACAAAAACAATTTCAAACACATTTCAAATTCAGTGCCAGCATCTGTATCTGTCTGTCTAAGCAGGAAAAAAATAACAGTATATGGATTAAAGACACCACAATAGGTCCAGAGTTATTTGGTACCAGCACCTAGTCAACTTGATGGATCATGAAAAAGCTAAGACATTTGGACCTGTTTAATACTGGAATAGGAGATCAAAGAGGAAGTCCAGTGCTATAGACTAAACTGGGAAGCCAGAAATACATGTTGAAATAAAGGATTGGTATTTTTCCTCTATTTGAGGAAATCTTTAATAGAATTTGATTTTTCTTAAGTCATGCACCTGCCTCTGAAAGAAATGAAATGAATGTAATATCAAGGTACAATATCGATCAACAGAAGATAGATATTGCCAGAACAGGTTTGTTAGGGTGTAAATAGGGAAAGTAGGTTTCAGAATTCAAGGCTGGCTACTAGCTTTCTTTCAGGAAACCTCTGTTCTTGCACAATGAACAATTATTAATTAATTAATTAAAAATAAGCTTTTGGTGACCATTGAACTTGCTCCACTTGTCTTAGTTAGTGTTTCCCTCTTTCAGCATGCTTGATAACTCTTTAAACCTTTACATTCCCAACCTGCCCATACCCCAAATTCAAAAGCAACAGTACCTACAACAAACATATGTAAAACAGTGACCATTCAAGGGAGCAACTATCCATATTCCTCAACTCGCGGGGCCCCACCCACTTACTTTAACTCAAAATAAGGGGAGAAAGCCTGATCTTTATGGAATGCGTAAAGGTGTTCAGAGTGGGGTTTGAGGGCATTTATTTCCAAAGGGCAAATACAGAAATGGAGAGGTTCCACTTCCTGGTTTCCAGAAGATAAAGTTGCTTAATTGCTGGGGCCTAAAAGATGCTAGTCCTGTGACAATGAAGGTATTATGGAAGATTGGTAGCCCTGACCCTTTGCCCTGTAGAGCTTTATCAGCACCTTCAATTGCTGTTGAATTTCTGGAAGCCAAATGGTAATCATTGTGGTTCACTTAGCAGGGATGTATTATACAAATATAGTGGAAAGATACAGGAGTGTACAGTTGTATAATGGGTTGTACACATATTCTGCTTTCATTGCAAAAAGGCAATGAAAGCAGAATAAATACATGCACAATGAATGTGCATATTTTTTCCCAAATGGGTTTTGCCTACATTAAGAAATATATATTTGGAGTTGATATTGAATGGTATGTTATAATAGAAAATTAGTAGGTACTGTGTTTCCCCGAAAATTTTCTTTTGAACCCTGAAATATGGCCTTGGTCTTATTATTAGGGGGGGCTTATTATTTTCGGGGTGCAGGAGGCGGCGAGCGTGGGACTCGATGTCCCGCCGCCGCCGCCTCCCCTC
>JANHFT010006091.1:17587-27634 GCA_032467955.1 Pseudoxenodon macrops | reverse complement strand
CAGATTTTTTTCTTGTTTTCTTGTTTTTGTCCCCAAAAACTAGGTGCATCTTATACTTCGGTGCGTCTTATACTCCGAAAAATACGGTAATTAATTATTGATATTGGACCCTAAAAGGTAGAAGCTATCTACTATTTCAGTTTGAAAACTGGATATTGTACCCATTGTCATTAGTTTGGTCTTTGTATATTAACAACACATATATTAATATTACTAATATATTCATTTTAGTTCTGCTTTTCTCTTTGTTTCTTGTCTTTTATTACAAGAGTTTGCAAATCATTTGAATTTCACAATAGTATAATCATCAAATGTAATTTATTGATACTTCTTTCTTTCTTTTTAAAATCACTGTCATCCAACTTCCTTTAATATACTCAGTAAGTAGATTGAATAAATGAAGAGAGACCACATAGCTCTGCCTCAATTTTTTGCCAACTGGAGGCAATCTGCTTTGTTTGTTCTGTCTGGACTGTGACTTTTTGACCGATACATAGGTTTCTTATGACGACAATGCAACATTCTGGAACTCATGTTTTCCTAAGTATATTCCACAGCATTTCATGGTTGACATAATAGAAGGCCTTTCTATAATCAAGGAAGCCAATATTGATTCTTGTTGGTATTCACTGGACGTTGATTATCTAGTATGCTAGTATTGATTATCTAGTATGCATCGATAATATTATTATTATTATCAATAATAATTTAAATCCTTAATAGATAGATTTCCTAGTCATTCAGTCCAATGATATTTGGAATTTTTTCTTAAAAGATAAGAACTCAGAAATCACTTAAAGCTTCACTGTGTTCAAACCAATAATGAAAGTAGAAGTTTTATTAATTATATCTGATTGTATTTTTAATTTTTATTTAGTTGTTTTAATTTTTATTACCTGCTCTTAGACTGCTGTAATAAAATTTTCCTTATTTTTCAGGCTTTTCTAAAAACAGCTTGAACATCTGTCATTTTTCTATGTAGGGCTCAAATTTGGCATATTCTAGCAGATAAATTAAATATATTGTATGATAGCTTCCACTGTCTCTTTATTCCTTCTTTTGTCTTGAGATATAGACAGACTTGCAATATGTTAGACGTTGTGTTACCCTCCAGATTAGTTTGAATAATTCTTCCATTGCTTAACATATTTCTGTGGAAAATCCATCCATAAACGAATTGGAGTACTGATGTAACTTCTTGTACTAGAGGTTCTTATAAACAGGGGATGTCTTCTAAAATACCTTGGATGTCAATATCTCTACTGAATTCTGAATATAGAATTTTAGTGTACTTCAATGTTTGTTGGCTCTTATTTTCATTCATTATTATCTGTTGATTGACATATTTTAGCTTCTTAATTTGAGATTGAAATCTTTTGAGTTCAAATTAAAAAAAACTTTGATTGGTTTTTCTCTGTTTTCATCTTCAGGGTCTTTACAAAAGTCATTGCAATGTTTATTTTTGTCTTTTTTAACGAATTCTTTATTAAGTTTCTTTCTGAGGTATTGTCTTGGTTTTGGAATTGGCTTGTCTTCTCTTCTTGACAATTTTCAGTGTTTGTTCTGATATCCTGTTTGCTTTCTTTTCTTTTTTGGTCTTTGGTAGTTTCTTTTTATATTTATCCATAACAATGTATTTAATTTAATTCCAGTAGTATCCTATTAATGGTATTTGGGACTTAAAAGTGATTCCTGATATTCTCCTTAAATATAGTGGGCATGTGGAACATATCATGGAAAATAGTTGGCCTTGTTCTTTTGCTTTAAATTTTCCTGAAGGCAATTTCAATAACATCAGGAACGTATATATCCTAAGAGTTTTAATCTAGTTATGTAATAAACATTATTTGTACTCTGAAAGATATTCAGCTGTTCCACAGTACTATGTTGCCTGTCATGCAGTATTATATTTTCTCTATTCATGTGATTTTTATATTGTATTTGAAATCTATTGCATTTCTGCTTAAACCATTAATTATATTCTATTTACTCTAATCTAATTTTACTACTATATGCATACAGTACATTATTTTTGCATATATTGTGAAAAGATTAGACTCTTTTTTTTGTGCACGAGGTTTTAATGTTAATAATACATAAATATAAATCTAATCTGGATGTATAGCAGAGGTGGGTTCCTACCAGTTCTATCCGGTTCTATAGAACCGATAGTAACTCTGCGGTGATGTCATGAAGCCGGTTCCATCGGTGTCTCCGTGGGTGCCGCCATCTTGGATTTTGCGCATGCGCAGAAGCTAGTTTTTTATTGTTGCACACATACAGTGAATCAGCAGCAAAAAGAAGCAGAACCCACCCCTGATGTAAAGAAATATTACATAGGTATAACCTTGATGGTGAAATATATATTATTCAATTTTTTAGTAAAACTTATGTAACGCCTATACTCCTAAAACAGTGATTGCTAATATAGTACAGGAACAAAAAAGGATATCTCCAGAGACTTCTCACTCCATAACTTTATATTCTCTCCAACTTCATGTAATTTTTGCTCTGGGGAATATAAGAAAGAGTGTTCTACTACTGAAGTTTCCATAACTACCTTATTAAATGCTATTAATTCATGGAACATGAATTTGACGTGGAATTGGACACTTAGTTCCACAATTTTAAAAAGAAAGAAAGAAAAATTATCCAAGAAAAATGCTTGGGAAAGAATCTTTCAACTATAAATGTTCAGTAAGCTATTTTAGAAAATTTATGGGACTTGTCTATTCTAAAGAAAATCTGCCATTATTAAGAGATTTTGGAAAAGCAATAGTGAAACAAAAACTTTATATTGAATACTATCTTTCTTTCTTTGTTTCTTTCTTTCTTTCTTTTTCCTTCCTTCGTTCCTTCCTTCCTTCCTTATTTCTTCAATTTATGAGTCCCATCTAGCTATAGCAACTCTGGAGGCCTCACAGCAGGGGTGGGTTCTACTTACCACAACAGAAGTGCATGTTTTGCGCATGTGTGTTCGCTGCTCTCGCATTGCATCCAGGTATTGCCTCGAAAATAACCCTTTGCACATGCACAGAGGATTATTTTCGAGGCAATTTCTACTGGGAGGACTGATTTTCAGCTGGAAGACTGGTTTGGGGGCATGTTCAGCTGGCCGTCGCAGCTGGTTCGATGAGCGGGGGAAAATTCCCACTACCGTTTCTAGTAAACCGGTCCAAACCGGCAGGAACCCACCTCTGACTCACAGTATATAAAAACAACCAAAAAGAAACATCAGCAACAATAACAACAATGTACTCCCCACAAAGTATTTAAAAGATATGCCTACATGATGAAAAAAAGAAAGAATATCTTGATCCCAATCTTTAACATTACAAGTATAGGATGTTCTTTTCATCTCTTTGCAAACATCAGGCCTGATACATGTAGAGTCAGCTTTTTTTCACCAACCTGCCTTTTTAAAAATTATTTTATTGGTCTGAATTGTAGAAGTCACTATTTTACTCAGGGTAAAATTCATGGGCATCAACAGAACAGGGACATAATGGGGGCATTTGGGATCCTTCTTCTTCTCTTCCCCCTCCCCAGAAAAATTAAAATTTGCTGAACATACCAAGGGAAAGAATAATAGCAGGGGTCAGAAAAGATATAGAGTTTTTAATAAAATATCAAATTCCGTATTGGAGATTATAATTTAGCTTCATATCTACATTGTTAGTTACACTTTCCTCTAAAAATATATTAGCATATGTCATAAGTTGAAATAAAGGGGAACTATAACTAGATACAGCCAAATTATTTGACAATTTTATTTCGGCATCAGCACAATCTGATCTTCAATCATTGTTAAATATTCTTTCAGATAAACATAATATAAAGGGAACATTTTATAATACACTAACTTCATTCTTAAGCCATAAAATGTATATTTTAACATTTCTTAAAGTTTGAATATTCAATTTTTCAAAATTTGGGTATTCCAATTCCTTATTCCACATTTCATGTTACTATTGTTACCCTTCACCCTACAAAACCGAGTTGCTAATTTCACTTCAATTACCTCTCTCATAGATCCTAGAATTCTAGGTATCTCTGAAGCTGAGAAAGCATTTAGGCCATATTGTTTTGTGAATATATGTTTCATTGTATATTTTAGAACTCTTCTTTGATGCTTTCCTTAATTTTTTGCTTGACTTTCCAGGTCATAGAAGAAACATCAGTTACATAATCTAAAATAAATAAATAAATAAAATCTGGCAGCCCGGATCTTGGTTCCTTAGAGAACAACTCAGAATACAAACATTTTATAATGTCCTTAATGTCAGTTCATGAAGGGCAAAAACTGACTTATTGTAACAACTGCACAAGTTATTATCCCACTGCAGAATAAAACTAATATATTGTATAGTTTAATTCAAGAAACAGTCGGTATATTTAGGAACCCTTATTTTGCCATTTGGGAATTTTTTGGTATTCAAGAAGACTGATTAAAGCTGAGTTCATTTTTTACAGAAAGATTACAAATGGGGTGTGAGAAATAATAATCCAGAATGAATGTTGACATGTAAATGAAATTTGCTAATGAGAGATACTCTTTTAAACTACAATGGAATCATTTCTTGAGTTTAATGCTGCTTAATCTACACACATAATTTGTTTTATGCCCTCACAAAAAAATTAAAAGACAAAGTTCAGGAGACTGAAAATAACAAATGTTGACTATTTATTATTTATTTATTTTTATTAATTCAGTTTATATTTCAAAATTTGAGGTGAAAGGATAAAAACCTAGAACTGAAACTTAATGAAAAATTCAAGGAAAACTGGTAATTATGGATTGATATTTCTTTTTGAAATGGAGTTCACAGAATTTTATTATTTGAGAATTGACTTTCAATTTTAAAAAATTATTATGCTTTTCCCCCCCAGCCATCTACCTTATAGTTCAGTGAAGTCATCTGAATTTGTGAAAAATCTGAAATCTACTCTTATTCTACTTGTCTATACTTGGGCTCTTAGAAATTGGAAATTTCCATATTGGGTTAACTGTTGCTGTTCTATATTATGTTTCACTTTGTTAAAATTTCATTTTTAATC
Organism: Pseudoxenodon macrops; assembly: GCA_032467955.1. NCBI lineage: Eukaryota > Metazoa > Chordata > Lepidosauria > Squamata > Pseudoxenodontidae > Pseudoxenodon > Pseudoxenodon macrops. The sequence continues at coordinate 22,576 of JANHFT010006091.1, read as the reverse complement.
CTGATATTAAGATGTATTTACTTCTGCATTTATATGTGAACTGAGTAAAGAGCAGGTTTATTGAAAGGTGGTATAAATAGTGTAAAGAGAGTAAATTAAATTCACAAACATTTTCACTTTTACAGAAAAGATCCCCATCTGCTGAATGACACTTTTGTCCATTTTTTTCACTGAGAATTTATTAAAATGATCATCTTTAGAATTGTTCCGAGATATTTATCTGAGTAATTTATAATATATTGTTTTTTTAAAGTGCTTCAAGGAATAGTTAGTGAGAAAGGGAGACAGGATTAGAAAAAATACTTGCTTATATAAATATGAGAGAACTTTTCTAAAAGTGGTTTTCAAGTAATGTATTCTTTCTTCAGGCAAAAATGTCAGGATGGTACAAATGTGCATTATTACTAAAACAATAATAAATTGTTCAGAAGGAATTTTAAAGCAAATAGAATGCAGACAGCAATATGTACATCTATCCAATTTAGCCTATCTGAAAAATGACAAGGTGCTGAGTAAATTGGTAGCGTCTAAATTTACTTATATTTTTTTTAACTGAATGTCTTACAAGAGGCTGCTAAACTTCTTTCTTTCCTATTGTGCAAGAATAATAGTGTGGCAATCCCCATGTAAAAGGTGATTCTTCACCACACGAGAAAGCATAACTCATTGGAAAAGAGTCTGGGAATTGCTGGAATTCTTTTGGAACCAGGTTGAACTTTTCCAGTCTTAATCAGACATTTTATCCTGGCTAACAAAGCTACAATGCATCTGATTCTGTAGAGATTGATCTATTTCAAAGAATCTGATCTCTTTTATTGGTTCTCATTAAGGTAGAAGACAACATCTCATGACAACATTAAGACAAAAGACATCTAAGCCGGTAGCAGAGTAGCGCATACCTAACATATGAGAAAATAATGTGAGACTTTAATAATCAGACTTCAGAAATTGAAATGTTTACAGCAATCTATCCAGGCTTTTTTCAGCTAATTGTTTTTGTTTCATGTACATTTTTTGTGAAAAGGAATCTGATCTATAAAGCTGGCATGTTGAAAGCTTATGCTGCATTGCCTTTTATTATTATCTCATCAATGTTCTCTATAGTTCAATTTTTGGAGTTACAGAGATAACTGTCAGGAAAATTTACAACTGAATTTTATGATACTCAGCTTGTACTAGACTTTCTTTAAAGGCAAGACACTTATTCCTTGACTTCAGTTTAAAATCAAATACTTGTGTGAATGTGTGTGTGTGTGTGTAAAACAGGAAGTAAAATACAATAGTGAGATGTAGAAGGGATAATGACAGTTAGGGATTGAGGAATCACAGTTTTGATTTTATCAGACATTATTCAATGCTACTGACTTAAAAATAAATTTTAATATGTTACTCTTTTTAAAGAATGAATCAAACATAAATCTATCAAATTCCAAGGGAAGACAATACTATATATACCTGTAATAAAATTGTACAATGGAAGGACCCCTTTGGAGGCAAGAAAGGAAAACAAAAAAGAAATAGCAATGTTAAAATAAATATCATTAATATGGATAAACACATTTCAAATCCAGAATTATAAAAAGTAATCAGCCAAAGCTTTTATCTGTTTTGCTTGTTTTTGCATGGTTTTTTAAATCAGATGTCTTTTGAAGATAAACATATGATGGGGGTAGGTAACAAAAGCAAAAATAGAACAGGGTGTGATATTTAAAGTTAATCAGATCCACGTTTTCTCTCTCTGGATATCTGTTTGGTAAGTTACCAATTGTACAGAATTCTTCGTAATGAACACTCACTAAAGTTCCACTCTCTCATTAAGGGCTTCATTGCCAAAAGAATCATGCTTTTGTATTTTACCTAGAAATCTCTTTCCCACGTCTTTATGTTGCGTCACCTGCAAAGTCATGGAATCAGTCATAAACCAATCCATTTACCTTCACTTAGAAACAAACAACCTACACTCTAACAAACAATTTGGCTTCAAAAAAAGTTTGTCCTGTAATCTGCAACTCTTACACTGCAAAAACATATGGACTACAACTCGACCAGGGCAAAGCAATAGACGCAATTTACATAGACTTCTGTAAAGCCTTTGATTCAGTGGTACATGACAAACTACTTCAAAAACTAAAATCTTATGGCATTTCTAGACCCCTGCATAATTGAATAGCTGTATTTCTGTCAAACAGGCAACAAGTGGTCAAGATAGGGAATGCCCTATCAAATTCTGTACCTGTTAATAGCGGTGTCCCCCAAGGGAGCGTTCTAGGAATAAGTCTCTTTATACTTTATATAAATGACCTCTGTGATCATATTAAAAGCAACTTCATTCTCTTCTTTGCCGATATAAAACTATTCAACATCACTGACAATGTTGCTACCCTTCAAAAAGACATTGACTATGTGTCAGAATGGTCAAACAATTGGCATTTCAAATCTCAACCAACAAATGCTCTGTCTTACACATTGGCAAGAAAAATCAGAACACAAAGTACAAGCTGGGTGGATACAACCTCATAGATGACCCTCACTTTTTCAAGGACTTTGAAGTACTCATCTATAATGATCTAAGTGCCAGAGCCCACTGTAACAACATTGCCAAAAAGGCATTAAGAGTTGTTAACCTAATCTTGCGCAGCTTCTTCTGTGGTAATATTGTACTGCTAACTAGAGCATACAAAACAGTTGCTAGACCAATTCTCAAATACAGCTCATATGTCTGGAGCCCGCACTGCATATCAGATATTAATACAATTGAGCGAGTCCAGAGATATTTCACAAGAAGAGTTCTCCACTCCTCGGCTCACAACAGGCTTATGAGCCCACAATTTTGGGCTTAGACAACTTAGAATGTTCCACCTTCAGTCTGGCCTAAGCGTAGCACACAGGGGTGGGTTCTAAATCTTTTTACTACCGGCTCTGTGGGCGTGGCTTATTTTGTGGGTGTGGTTTGATCATGTGACTGGATGGGCGTGACCAACTCAATGTCACTCACATTAAGGGGTGCCTTGCGTGGCCCCTCCCAGCCTCAACATATCTATAGTTCTGTAAAAATGTTGTTCCCCTTTTTCAAACTTTATTATCTACATACTATAGATGTACACATTTCTCTTTCTCTCTCCCTTCCTAACTCTTTCTTTCTTTCTTTCTTTCTTCTCTCTCACACACACACACACAAACACCTGGTCTGGGACAAATTGACCCGGCAAGCACCAGAGCAGGAGCAGTGGGAAAAGAAAGTGGCACATTGGCGGTCTCCCAAAACGAATGCAGGTGGCAGTCACCCTAAGGCTCCGCAGAAGCTCAGCACGCCAGGGCCAAAAGATGAGTGACCCTCGCCATGTCCCCATGAGATGGCTCTTCGGCAGAGCTCAGCCAGTCTCCCTCCTCTGCCGCCAGCGTCTTCCATGTGGGTAGGCTGACGGTGGGCAGCCCTTTGGGGAGACGCAGTCACTGAGCTGATGGGCGGTGCTGCAGGAGGATCTCCCGGGACTGAATGGGCAGCCCAGGGAGGGTAGCCAGCAGATGTCCTTGGTGCCCGAAGCGGAGCGGAAGAAGCAGCAAAGGCAGCGATGGGAGAAGGAACAAAATGAACACTCCGGGAGTCATTTTCTTCCTTCTCCCATCACTGCTGCTCCCGCTCCGCTACGGGCACCCAGGACATTTGCTGCCCATCCTCCCTGGGCTGTCCATGTCCTCTGCAGCAAGCAGCAGCAGGATTCAATTCAGAAGGCAAGCGGGCTTGCGGTACCACTGCGTGGAAGGCAGGGATGCATGGCAGGACTGCGGGGAAGGGAGTACGGCCCATGGCCGGGCGGCCTGACATGCTTTCCTGCTTTTGGGGGCCGAGGGGCAGTTCCTCGTGGGCGCTGGCTTGGCTTCCCTTCTACCACCAGCCAAGGGAGGAAGAAGCCGAGGAACTGCCGCCTCTGCTTTTTCCTTTTCTCCTCCCCTCCCACGCGCTGCACAAAGTCTCCCTCTGAGCGCCGGCATGTTTCGCAGTCTACACAAGCCCGGGGAGTGGTGGCAAGGAAGGCCTCTCCGGGCTCGCATACACTGGGAAGCCCGGCGGTGCTCTCGATAGTTTCTTACTGCCCCCCTACAGTCTGCGCCCCATGGCTTACTTACCTTTAGGCAGCTGCAGGAGGAAGCAGCAGTAACAAGGGCAGCAGACGTGAGAGCAAGAACAGTAGAGGAAGTGGTCCACGTAGTGACCACACAGCATGGTATATATAGGGCTCAGACTCAGAGGCGGGGCGATTAGCGAGCCAGCGAGTCAGTGAGCGGCAGCTGTGTAGGCAGGCGGCGCAAGAATAGTGCGGATGGACGGACCAGCAAGCAAGTAGCGACTGGGCATGCGGGACGGGGGGGAGTGAGTTGAACAGGCTTGGGGACGTGGTGTCCAGGCTGCGGTTACTACAGGTTCGGCAAACTACTCCCTAAGTTTACTACCTACTCTATAGAACCGGTCAGAACCTGTAGGAACCCACCTCTGCCTCTGGTCCATCCCTGAGCTACTAGTATTCTTTTCTATTGGTATTTATATTGACTCTTGAAATGCAAATCAAGGTATTGCTGTCAGAGGTTGAAGTATTTTGCCAAGGTATTGCTGTCAGAAGTTGAAGTATTCAGCATTCCCAAAAATGGGAATCTGAGCTGAACAACGATGAGGGACAGAAAGAGTAGAAATATGGTTAGTGGGACATTAGGTGCTTAAAGAGGCAGGGTCATTGGATTCACACCTTCAACAATATTATGAATCAGTTTTTCTTGCAAGAGGATGTTTTGTGATACAGTAAATTCTTAGTTGAAATAAAAATTTAGCTAATTCATATAAACAAGTACCGTATTTTTCGGAGTATAAGACGCACCGAAGTATAAGACTTTTTTGGGACAAAAACAAGAAAAGAAGAAAAAAATCTTCCTCTGCCTCCCAGCAATTTGCCTCCCAGCAAACAGTACAGATGATATACACTGTTTGCTGTGTAT
>JANHFT010006091.1:0-17487 GCA_032467955.1 Pseudoxenodon macrops | reverse complement strand
TTATTATTATTATTATTATTATTATTATTATTATTATTATTATTATTATTATTATTTCTCCTGTTACCAGGAGTTAGTAGAATAAAAGAATTGGAAAAGATCACAAAATATCAAGAACTGAAAATCAAAGTTGAACGATAAAGATATAAACCAGTGGTGGTTCCAATGGTTATTGGCACCCTGGATATCATACCTTTGGCACATTGACAAAATGTCCATCAGTTATAAAAGGTCACACTGTATGGTCCACACAAATACAATGCTAATATATTTTGACATCCTACGGTAGATTATTGGGAAGAACTTGATGTGTATGAAGTTCAACACAAGCTAAAGAAGTGACAGCTGTGATTTTACTTTGTTGTGTATATCATCATCATCATCATCTTGGAGCCAATGTACACATTTTATCTATTTTTCAAGAATTCACAGTGTAGTTCTACATTTTCTTTCTCTCTGGTTTAGATTCTTAATCAAACCATACAACTAACCAATAGTTATCCAGTTATCTTTCTGATGAGATTTGTATTCAGAATTGTAGGCTAGCAATGATCATGTTACCTAGTCAGGTAATGAAACATCTGCAAGAAAACAACTAAACTCAGAGGGCACCAAAGAACCCACACAACTGGATTGTATTTAAATTATAATATTTTAAATAGATTATTTCCTTTCTTGGTATTGCAATATAAAACATGACTTTTTGCAACTTAAAGCATTGATTCTATTTTATCCAAAGAAGGTAAACATTTATATATGTAAACTTAAAGTTACTTACTTAAAGTTTATGGTGCTCCCACCTAATTGATAAGAGAAGAGAGGTGTTATTTGATCATTAAGAAAAACCTGCCATGAAATTGTCTTGCTAACTATGATTTTCTTTTTCAGTTTTGGTCTCGTAATTTTTTCAGCAACATCAACAATTTATAGCATAGCATTATGAAAAGTTGGATTTACTTTCTGTTTCTTTATTCAACCTCAGCATCAGTAGTAAAGCCTGTGTGATGTCAGCAGAAAGAGATGAAAGGTACAAATTGTTCCACTTAAAAAAGTTGTGCATTATTTAATTGTATTATACAACTATTGTGTATTCATACAAGTTTTATTCATAATCAAAGAAAAAGTGGAAGATAGGGAATTCAGTTTCTTCCAGTTCATACCAGGTGAGCATAGCAACATCAGTGTTTCCAGTAGAGAAGAGGAGACAAGTTTTGTATTCTTTGTTACCTTAGCAACAAGTTGTAGATATTTTCTGCGAATAACATATTACAGAAAAAAATATACTTACATTTTATGCTTGCATTAAGAATTTGACATTTAACATGGTAGAATCCATTATTTAGATAATCTACCTTGTCATCTACAATGTGCTGCATAGAAATTTACTTAACTTATTGTAAAACAATAATAATGCATTATTCAGAGAAGTGTCTGCAGGAAAAGCATGGAGAACCTTTTTTTAAGATTGAAAACAATCATATGATGTATTTATACACCATGTTACAAAATAATTATGAAAAAAACAAATCTCTGAAGGTAGAATGCGGTAGGCCTTGTACTGTCAAACAGAAAGGTAATACCATAATTCAAGATTTTTCTGTCTAAAGTATGGTCATCAAATTACTATTTTGGCAGCTTTTCTTTATCTGTATCAAGGTCTTGGTCTACTTGATTTTAAGTTTGTTTTGAGTTTAATTTGGCAACACAGAAATAATTTGTGGGAGAAATGAAAAGTGGCTGTGAAGCAAAATGCCAACCACTAGCATCACATGTATATACTAAACACAACAACAAGCAAGGCTCTATTGGTAATCCAAGAAACAAAATTACTGAGTAGCTTTAATGTAAATGCTTTGCTTCTAAAAATAGAATGCAGATTGGATTGGTAAGGATAACTGAGAGTTGAAGGTTATTGAGAATTATCCTCCCTATTTGCTCTTGGGAGAAAGGTGTTATGGATAACCCTCGACTTACAAGCCTTTGCTTAGTGATATTCAAAGTTACAACAGCACTGAAAAAGTGATTTGTAATCATTTTTCACACTTATGACCATTGCAGCATCCCCATAGTCACGTGATCAGAATTTGAACCCTTGCCAACTGGTTCATATTTATGAAGGTTCCAGTGTCCCCGGGTCCTATTATCACCTTTTGCAACCTCCTGATAAGCAAAGTCAATGGGGAAGCCAGAGTTATTTACTTGACAACTATGACAATAAAAAAATGGGGCAAAAATCACTTAACTGTCTTGCTTAGCAACAGAGGTTCAATTGCAGTCGTAAGTCAAGGACTACATCAATGACCATGCTCACAATTACAATTATCTTGTGAACAGGTCAGCCCCAGCTATTCATCATTGCAGCCATTACATGTAAGGGGTCAGAATATGTCCCCAAGGTTCTAAATGTTCCACTAAACTTTGTATGCACACAAGGGGTGTGCATTCATTTTCATGTCATGTACTGGGCAGATTATAAGCAGCTGTATCCACTTGGTGTTTTCCACATGACAAACTAGCATAGCTGCTTCTGTAGAAAAATGCTGATTAGGTTCAATCTGAAGAATTGCGTCTTTCTATAAACGCTCGTGCAAATAGTTGTAGAGTGTGATATTGAGAAGCGGAGTTACTTCCACAATAAGTAGAATAAGCAAGCCACAGCATGACTGCTTCTCTATTTGTTTGTTTTCTTTCTCTAGCTGACATGTTTTTTTAACATTTCATGGTCTTTCCTTCCCAACACAGAAATATGGAAGACAAACATCTCTTTCTCAGAGAAAAATACTCAAGTATTTGGTGTGGGGATTCTTGATGATAAAGAGCTATGCAGTGAGAATGGAGTTCTGTTCTGGCAAGTATCTTGATCCATTCTTTCCATGAGATAAAACTGTACCGATCTGAAAAAAAGGTAAAAGAGTTTAATCACTGCAATCACAGCATTATATGCTTCTCAAATTAAAAATTTGACCACAGTCTAGCTCTCTCCTTTCGTGTTTTTACCGAGAGCAAATAAAAAGTCAGCTGATCTGTCAGAAAGCTGTCATACCTCTTTGAGATGGTAATTTTCTCTCTTCTAACTTCAGTGGCTGAATAATGCTTGTAGAAAACTTGCACATCAGGAAATGAAGAATTAACATTCAAGCTTGTTCCTTGTTCCTTTCTTCCTGTTCCCTCCAGTCAGTTTTGCTTATCCAACAGATTTTTTAGATTTTAAATCCGAGGGCAGGAACTGCTTGATTCTATCTATAGTCAGCCAATTGAGGAAGAGAATTGCAAAAAAGAAATCCAATAAAATAAAGTCAGTAATACATAAAAGTTTACAGAACATTAGAGGAAAGATGTTTGTCTGAAAACACTTGCTCTGCTTATATACACTTTCAGATGATCCAAAGATTTTTCTATTACATAATAGCTTTATAAGTTTGCATTCTAATAAACAGTTAACTGAATATTCAGTATTGGTATTTACTGAGAATAGTTGAGCGCAAAGTTATTCACGATTATTTGTTTAACTGTTCATAACTTTCCTCGTATCTGTGGAGCTCAGGTAAGGTTAAGCTTCCTTGTGACTATCTAGACATATTAAGCTCAAATTTCTTATGACTACATAGATATATGTAATAATTTTCTCAACAACAGCAAGATGATAGGCTGCCATTGGTTTCCTTTAGGATTTTTTTAAAAATTGAGATTCCCTGATGGTCTCCTTTTCGAGGACTAACCATGTCTGATCTTCTTTAATGTTCAGCTAAGTGCTGCCATCTTCTGGAATACAATTAGTACAGACAATAGGAATAGAACCGAACAGCAATGGAGACCAATCTATTGTCACTAACACTTGAACATATCCTGAACTTTGGTAAATCTGAAGATTTATGATAGGGGGACTATATTTCACAACTGGGATGGCATAACCAAGAAGCATATCTTAACAATAACAAGTCTTGTATTAAGACAAACCAAAGGTAACTATAGTAGTGTACATGCTCCCACATGTTGCAAAGTGCTTCTTTTAAAGACTTTGGTGGCTTTATTAAATACAGTTATTAAGACCTTCAACTTGGACCTGAAGCATGTTGGCTGTCAGTACAGTTGTTAAATCCAGTGATATTACTCCAGTTTCAGGGTGATACTCTTCACATTAAATTGTCTATCTCAGTCAGCATTAGCCATAACAGCTTCTCTGTCACCTTCAAGGGCATCTCCAAGTAAAGTGCTTTCTATTGAATCAAGCGGTTCTTACCTTCCTTTAATTTACCTGTCAAAATTGATCAAAGCAGTAGATAACTAACAAACATTAAAGACAACACAATTTAAAATACTAAATCATTAAAATTGTAAAGAGAATGAAAAAGGACTGGTTGAAGAGATGAGTTAAAATGCTTAATGTGTTTCTGGTTTTGTGGGTGTCTGTGTGTGTATACGCATGTGTGAAGCTAAAGCCATAAAAATATGATGCTCTAGTTTGGGAGTGGCCTGGAGAAAGCCCTTTCCCATATGCTTGACAAATGAACTTTGGATAACTTTCAGAACACTGGGGAACATACTTGGAGTTCTAACAACATGTTGTGGGTGTTGTTCAGTAGTGGGTTGCTACCGGTTCTCCCCTAATCTAAGAACCGGTAGCAGCAGTGGGAGGCTCTGTCCACCTGCCCTGATGTCATCACAGACGATCTGCACATGCACAGAAGCGCCTGCATGCGTTCACAACCTGAACCAGTGGCAGAGGTAAATAAAACCCACCTCTGGTTTTGTTGCTGGGTAGGCATGTCTAATCACAAAATACCTGCCATAGAAAATAAGTATCAATTTCCAAAATCCTATCTGCCACATCCTCTTATTCTCATCCCCAGGAATCTTCTCACTCATACTATTTACTGTTTTTTCCACCATCTCTAAGTAGGAATGTAGACTTTGTAGACTGTAGCCCTGTGTATGTGTGTGTGTGCTTGTGTGTGTGCTTGTGTGTGTATTTTAAGAAACCTTATATAGTCCATTTGGGATTGAAAGGCATTCTTAGAGATCCATATGATGCTTGAGGATCATGTTGCTTTTCATTTTCTCTTCCCAGGTGGCATTAAGAAGGCTGCAAGGAACTAATTTGTAGCACATTCATGGTCCCCAGAACCATATTGGGCACATTTTAATTGTTCCAGAAAAAAAGTGGGAGCAATCTTTCTTTTTAAGCATGAGGTCTATCAGCCTTTGAACCAACCAACTTTTTTTTGGTAGGAAGATGGCTGGTGCATTTTACACACATTGAAACTTGAAACAATTACCACCAGAATCCTGTGGTTAACACAGTGGCCATGAAGACATCCTACAGAGACTGAATCATCACAGTTTGGGATTAAATACAGGAGAGTGAATTAGGAGGCAATTCAGGCACAGTAGCCTTCTCCATCTAGTGCACACCAAATGTGTTAGACTACAATTTCCATAATGCCCAGCACAAGATCAATCCTCTAAAAATGTTCACCAGTTTTATATAATTTTGGATTCAAATAATGACCCTAGTTTATTAATGCTTGAGAAAGTGGCTATATGGATAGTCCTTAACCTACAACCATAATTGGAACCATAATTTACCTGATTCTATTGTTACACCCCTCAAATCCCTACAGTTTCAACCTTTAACTGTCTATCATGGACCTCACCCCATTCCTAAGAGGTCTGTAAAGGATGTGTGCATAAGTGCACCAGCACGTCTACCGTCCCTGTCTGGCTGACCTTATTTATTTGTACTCATTTCCTGTCTTCATGTCCATGTTTATACTTATACCTGTTATCTTGTACATGTTTGACAAACCAAATAAATAAATAAATAAATTTCCATTGCTAAGCAAGGTGATTAGTAAGTGATTTTAGAAACTTCTTTTTGCTATGGTTGTTAAGTGACCCACTGCAGTTGTCATACAATTGTTAAGCAAATCTGTCTTCCCCCATAGACTTTGCTTGTCAGAAGCCAGATGGGAAAGTTATAAATGGCAATTATGAAAACCTAGGATGCTGCAACTATTGTAAATAATGCTGTTTGCCAAGAGCTTGAATTTTGATCATGTGACTATGGAGATGTTGCAATGATTGTAAGTCACTTTTTTCAGCACTGTTATGCATGCAAACAGTTGTTAAATGAATTATTGAAAGCTGAAGACTATGTGTACACTGTTACATTGAGTTCTTTTGCAATTGATTTTCATGTTTCCAATTCAACAAGAAACCAAGAAGTTGGGAAGAATTCCAAAAATAGTCCCAAAGGTGCTTTCTTCAAGAGGCAATTGGACTTTCTGGTTTTTCTTTGAAGACATTTCACTTCTCATCCAAGAAGCTTTTTTCAGCTCTACTGGATGGTGGGAAATGGAAGGACTTATACTTCTTGCAGACAGCTGGTCATTTGCATTCTTTTAGTGCATCGTTAAGATCACTTGGAGGTTTATCTGTCTCATCAGAGTCACCTGAGTGGTGCAAATTGATGTAGAGCCTTCTGTTGAAAGGACTCTGTTGTAGATTGGAGACAGATAATGTCGTATCCCTCCCTCTGTTGAGAGAGGGCTGTTCAACTTTGACATAGCCTCTTTAACCCCTCTTTCAAACCAGCGATCCTCTCTGTCCAAAATATGAACTTTGTTGTCCTCAGAAGAGTGGTCTGTGTCTTTTAAATGCAAATGGACTGCTGAATCTAGTCCTGATGTGTTTGCTTTCCTATGTCTTCAAAGAAAAACCAGAAAGGCCAGTTGCCCCTTAAAAAAAAGCACATGTGGGGCAACCATGACCTGGATGACTGAGAATCTCCATAGACAATCACAAAAGTAATAGGATGATCACTTGGGATGTTGGGCCATGTTTGATAGTGCACACAAAGTTGCAATCCTATTTGGCAATCCCTTTTAATGACATCCGAATAAAGCTATATATTCACCAGGGCCGTAGAGGTCTGGCTACGGCACTGATATTCACCAATCTTCAGAATTTTATTTTTGTCAAGGCCCCTTTCTGCATTTCTCCAAAAGTATGCTTCAGATGGAGATTGATATCCTAATTGGGACAATGAAAGTGTTCTGAATCCTTGAATGATTTTGGAAACTGATTGGTTTATCAAAAATAAAAAAAATGAATAATGGCCTGCCAATTTGTTTTAAAATCTAGCATACATATATAGGACTAAATTATTTGCTATTGACATTTCACTTAAAATCTGGGGATTATCCATGAAACCAGTATACTAAGTGTAATGCTTGTCTTGTTGATATATAGTAATTGGCTTATTTTGAGCAATGGATTACTCATGTGCAAATTGCTGTGACAATTGATATAAGCAATACATAAGTAATACAGATTTGTGCTGTCAAAATGTTAATAAAGATAGAGATATATACAGATATACACAGACACAGACGTATATGTATATGTTTATGTACAATATGTGTATGTGTATATGTATATTTCCTTGGATATACCTTTTAAAAATGTTTGCTTAGAGGAACATACATATCAATAGCCATTTTGTTAATTGGGAAACAGGACAGGAATTCTGGTTTGGTTATTTTTAATGGGACAATGGAATTGTAGCTATTTACATTAAAGGATGAAGTTCATAAGTCAATTTAAGAAGAAAATCTGTAAAATAAAAATCCTATGATACAAGATTATTGTTGAAATGAGGCATTCTAAAACTGATGTTCTAGGTTAGGGGTCAGCAATCCACGGCTCTGGAGCTGCATATGGCTGTTTCATCTCTCTGCTGCGGCTCCCTGTTGCGAGTCAGTTCCACAATTGATAAGGCTTTCAGTTAAGATGGGTAGAGGAAGGATACTGTATAGCGGCAGAACTGGACATATGGTCGGCAGAGCAAAAAGGATGCCACCAGGTGAAGACTCTATGGTGGGGGAACGGGATTTCCAGTTGGCTCCAGAATTGAATGGGGAAGGGCTTTCGGTTAGGACCTTTGTGGCTCTTTTAGTGTTTAAGGTTGCTGACCCCTGTTCTAGGTTATCTTTTCCTTTGTAGCAACTTTTTCTTTCATAAAACAACTCGAAAAAAAGTATATTTGTATCACTTTAACCCAGAGTCAAGCCCTAAATCATCAACTAGGAAATAAAAAGTAATACTTAAGAATTGTGTGAGAAGAGAGTTTGGAGGTCCAGTTCAACAGAATGAAGACAAACATTAATAATAACATTGCCTATTAAATGGCTGGATTCATGAATTATAATAAGATACATTTTTCTTTTACTGTATTTTAGTTACATTGTCCTGATTCATGCAGAAGGCTAAAATTGAAATAAAACATACCAAATAATCACTTATTGGAAAATGTAAACTCAGACAGTGAGTGCTTAATTACATTTTATAGGCACTTAGAATTTCTGGACATTTGGATGAGATCCCTGTTCAGTACTGGGAATCCAAATTAACGGATCTCAGACAGATGGCTGTTTAGCCTCTGCCTGAACATAACTAGTGAAAGGGAGTCCAGCATCTGTCTAGCTGATGAATTGATTCTGTTCTGCAATTGTTCTTATTATTATGACTATTTTTTTCCCTAACATTCAACTGGAATCTGTCCTATAACATAAATGCTTTATTCTGTCTCTTGTTTTCTGAAATGAAACAAAGAAGATACTGAGCACTGATGATGTTACCTAGTTGGGTAATGAAACTTCTGCAACAAACTACCAAGTTCAGGGACTCCATGATATTTTCATTGTTTTTGTGAAATCTGCAACATTGATAAATATTTTTCTACCTCTTCATCTACCTCTTGGGTCTTCCAGAAGAACCAAGAACGACCCTTCTAATTTGATATGTCTCTCAAGAAATAATGAGTACAATTTTCAAGATTTTTATGTGTATTTACGCATTTTTATCTATAGCATGCCTATGATTCGTTAATGAAGTCACACAGTAAATAAAGTGTGATAAATTAATCAGGCAGGGATCATTATAAATACATCAGTTCTGATTTCTGGTAATTATCATAAAATATTTACCGATTTATATCATTATGATCTGTTTAAGATTCTTCTCAGGCTTTAACGTCATTCTGGCTATGCCATAGCTCATTTGATATACTTTTATTTCTGGGAAGATTTGCTTGCTTCCATTTCATCTGAAACTTTACTGTTCTTCAAGATTTCTCAAACATAAAACATGAAAAGTTTCAGCCAGGAAATCAGGCAATACATGAAAAGTTTCAGTGCCTCAGGCAATTCATCTGGCTATGAGATTGAAATTCATTCAAAGGACAATCCCTGACCATGTTACTATTGATTTCAGGGTTCACTTCTGCCCCTTAGCTTGCTTTTCACAGACTCTTTCTTGGTCTACTTTATGTTCAAGATATCTGAACCAAAATAGAATCAAAGGACCACTGTGTTTTCTTTGTTAGCATTTTGTCACCTTCATGGACAAGCTGTTCTTTTTTCTTTTCTTTTTTACCATATCCAAAGAATTCCTGTCAACCCCAAATGCTGAACTTTTGCTTTTCTGATATCAGAAAACTGATATTGCTCTGTACTCATCTTCACTGATCTAATTTCTCTTTCCATCTCTTACATTGGATTTTTGTTTTGTTTTTCACTTTTTCACTAAGTTTTTTGTGCAATGACATTGATTTCGTTTTTTTAAAAATTGATTTACCGGTATATGGCCACCCATTTTTGCAGATGTGTCTCTGGTCAATTCACAACGTATTAAAAATAGTAGAAAAACATATGAACCAAATACTCTACAATGAATGCCAACAATACATCCAAATCAATCAACAGGAGCATGTCCCTAGATATTAGTGGTCTTCTGATCTCTATCTCTTGTCAGGCCTTATGCATTGGGGGTCAATCTTGGGGATATGGTGTTCAAGTTTTCAGGAACTGTAACAGAAAAGGTCCCATTATAGTGACCTTATATTGAAGAATCTTATGTCTATGAAGATTCTCAGTCATCCAGGTCATGGTTGTCCCAAAAGTGCTTTTTTAAAAAGTCAACTGGACTTTTGTGTTCAAAGAAAAACAAAAAAAAGTCCAATTGCCTCTTGGAAAAAAGCACCTTTGAGGAATCCTATGTTACCTTTAAGGCATGTATGTATGTGTGTGTGTTAACATCCCTCTTCAAATCTGTACACATAGTGAAAAGACAAGTTTGCATAAATCTATGTTACCACAAAATAATAATACTAATAAATTTAAGTATCGTAAATGTCTAGACTTGCAAATGTCTAGACAAGCAGTCTTGTATGAGCTCACCATTCTGGTTTAACTGCAACAGTGAGGATCATTTTGTGCCCTGGCACTATAGACTGAGAAGAGCTCCTGAGATAGGCACTTTTTGTCCTGGACAGCAAACAGTGTAGACATTCTTGGCCTTGCAGTTGCAACCAATATGCTTTGGATTGGACTGAACTAGTGACATGCTGAGCATCACCCCTTTGTCTCCTGCAAATGAAGGAACATCTCCTTTCACAAAAGTTTTAATATCTGTTGCATTTAATTCCATAAAGATCCATGATCATTACCAACTTTATAAAAATATTCAGTTTAAATTAGTAAAAATTAAAATGTAAATGAGTTCAGAATAAACCCAGAGAAGAAGAAAAAATGATGGACTATTTGAATACTTTTAGTATATTTTTCTTTCTTTCTTTACAGTATCAAATTCTTAAAAAATGAAACAATTTTAAATGCTTACAAAATATAGATTGCAATTATTATTTATTCGGTGATTAACACGTTTATATTATAATCTGCAAGTGTCTCTATTAAGACCCAGTTTGGAATACTGGGTAAAATATTAGATTACAAACCAGAAGGCTATTTCTATGTTAGGCACCAAGGGAGCTCAGTGACCTGGGGTCAGCCAATTCTCTCAACCCTAAGGAGAAGGCAGCAGCAAGCCACTTCTGAAAAATGCTGCCAAGAAAACTTCAGGGGGCAGTTGCCAGGAATAAAAAAGGACTTAAGACTGCATCTTACACACCAGCAAACTTTCTACTTTCTATGCTTTAACCCAAAAATATGTCAACACTTTAATATATTGTTATTGCATGTATTTACAAGATACTTGAGTATTCATACTGTGGCACAGAATTTTGTAATTGGTGTGGGGAAAGCTTCAAAAATATTTTTCCACACACATGGCATATCAGAAATTAAACAGAACATTTCCCAGATCAAGTCTTATTTCCCCCTTCTGGTCTATTACCTTCCTCCTCCTCCTCTTCCTCCTCCTCCTCCTGTCTTTATCAACAGACACTATTAGTCTGTAGAGATTCTCAGTCATCCAGGTCATGGTTTTCCCAAAGGTGCTTTATCTGGACTTTCTTGTTTTCCCTTTGAAGATGTTTTACAGACACTATTCTTTAATCCTAAATTTCTTAAAAATTAAAATCAAGAATAAACAGGATGTGGCAAACTTGACTACAAGGAACTCAGTTCTTGATGATTTTGTGCACATATGCAGACCTCTTTCTGTGTTAGAGTTTCTAGTTGCTCATTGATATTTCTTCAGTATACAATTCCTAGCATTTTTATATTTCCATTCTATTACTCAGAAGTTCTACGTCCATGGCTCTTGCTTCATATGTTTGCAAAGCCTTTAAAGTTTGTGGAGTTTGTCTGCCACATTTGTCTCGGTGTGTTTATATGTGTATTGGGAGAAATGAATGAATGCCAGGTATCTAGCCAATTCACAAAGCATGACAAGATTATTTGTAATCTTAACTATGTCGTATTTCTTTGATAGATTTTGACAGAGCTACTAATCTGTTCTTTCTATGCTTGCAATATTAAGGAAATTGTTGCTGCAGCTGGTGCGATTGCATGAACATTATACCGTTTGAAATAAGGCCTTGCTCAAATAAATTTGCAGAAATTTCTAAGGGCAAAATTAATCTTTTTTTTAAAAAACAAGTGACATTCAGTTAAAACTAGGATAAAACTGTGCACTACTTTGCATTAGATGTGCACATTAAATCTATTACTCTGTGCCCTGCACTTTGCAATTGGAGTTCAGTAAAACCTTTGGCACAAGTTCCCCATGACATACTGATTTAGGAAGCTCATTAAACATAGTCTGGATAGTCTGATAATTAAGTGAATACACAACTGGCTTCAAAATCTCACACAGAGAGTGCTCATTATTGATTCCTCATCAAATTGGAGAGTTTTCAATTGGAGTATCACAAAAATTAGCTCCAGGTCTTTGACGTTTCAACATTTTTATTAATGACTTGCATGAGGAGATAATGGGTAAGCTTAACACATCCCTTTGCCCTATTCTTCCCTACAGTGTTTGGTTTATCCATCAGGACTAAGAGATTCAAGATGGATAATGTATTTTTTACATTATCTATCTTGTAGCATATACACATACATAGAATTTTCTCATCTTGTGAGCAATGGCTACCAGCTTCAATGGTTTTAAAAGACATCATTGTCTCTCTGTGATCATTGCTCTTGATGAGTTTATTTTTTCCAGCACCACATACACATATCTTTAATATGGTAGCAACAATGGAACAAAGCTATCATCGTCTAGTAGTCAATACTATAATATTCAGGTTGGATCCTGTGTGACAGAGAAAGCTGAATGAGATGGATCATTGATTCATTTTATATTCGGAGTGTTCTACAAATTGTTTGTTTCCTTTTCATGTTATTATAGACAATACAGTAACTATTTATAATTTTGGTATTTTAACCAAAAGTAGACTTAATTTAACCAAAATCCTACTACATTTCTGCTCTTGCCTGACCATGGGAGTCCATGGATGGGGGAACAAAGAAAGAATATACACTGTGACATCACAATACAAAGTCGATCCCTTTGTATTTGCTCATGTCATTGCATGAAAGTATGAAATTGACAGATTTTTGATCATAATGTGCATAACACATGTTTTGTTATTTTAAGGAGAGTTAATATTTTTCTCTAAGAATGTTTTGTTCATTTACATGACCAAAGAAATTTCCAAAGATCACAGAATAACAAAATGTGTTCTTAAATTTTATCTACCTTTAACAAAGAAAAAATCAGGGATCATTCTCATTAAATATATTTAAAGTATGTTATTTTCATGCTACAAGTCTTCACTGTTGCCAAATTAATTGATATAATATTTATGATAAAAAAATATATGATTTTTACAAAAGTTCGCTTTAATGTTATTGGAGGATGAATATTTTGGAAAATGCAGGATTACATATGCAGAATGGTTTAGGAAAACAAGTCAGCTTTTCCCATCTATTTTATATTAGGTTAATTTTTATCTGAAATTTGGGCAGCATATAAATTTAATAAATTATTTTGGTTTGTCGCACAGTCAACCAGATGTTCAGACTCGATTTGCAATTTTGTCCACCTATCAAGTCCTTTCCAAGGACCTGGGATAGGCAGATTTGGATGTTTGATGGTGGTACAGGTATTGTCATAGGCAATGAAATCTACTCCTCTTATTGATGCTGCTGGATACTGCCTGCCTGAGATGAACACAGGCCTGACAGCAAGCTGGTCAGTTTTTTGTTGAAACCAAAAATATGTGAAAAGTTGACCCTGTGTCTGAGGGACTAAAGCTAGGAAGATGAAGAAGATGATGATGTTATAGGCATTGTCACAAGTTGTAAGCTCTTTTTGAGTAAAGCTGTTTCTTTTTGCAAATGATGGTGAATCAATGATGTTCAAGTGCTCCAGTTGTTTAGGGATTGCACTCAACATGCTTATTACTATTTAATACATCATTTTATTATTATTAAATGTTCCAGTCCTGCCAATGATAACAATATAAGCCACATAGAATTGCATTGCAGAATGAGATGGATGGCATATAAATTTAATGAAATAAATAAATCAGGGGTTGTGATTTGCAAAGGCTTAGAAAGAGATCCCGTTCTCCAGGTTAGTCAAGTCCATTCATATACAAATCAACTTTTGATAATAATATATAATGTTATTTCTTTACACATTTTTTATGATCAAGCTAGAGTAGTCAGCTACCAATTATTAACAATGAAATAACTGGAAACTCTGGGAATTGTAGTTTGGCATCACATCAGGAGAATATAGGAAAGTTAGCCTATGCATACAGATGTCTTAAAAAGACATGCACATGGAGGGAGGGAGGGAGGGAGAGAGAGAGAGAGAGAGAGAGAGAGAGAGAGCGAGAGCAAAGGAATTACTTTTTCTTTTGATTTATAATACTACTTTATAACTTTAGAAGAAGAAATTACAAATTGTTAATAAAATTTCCTTTAAAGACTACAGTGTTAAACAGCAAGATAAATTAACAGGCTTATTGATTCATATTTCACAACCGAAAGAAAGACATGGATAGGTCAAAAGTCTTTGTTCAAAGACTCTATTGCAATAATTTGCTTTGGAAAGATACCGTGTTTTTCCAAAAATAAGACTTCCCCAAAAATAAGACCTCCCTGCCATTTCCTCTGGTTAGGGTTTAGGGAGACAGAGCTGGAAATCAGGTAAGAGAAGCCCCAATTTGCTCCACGCACCCCAAAATAATAAAATTCCCTGAAAACAAGGCCAAGCACTTATTTAGTGTGTAGACAAAATTCACCAGCATAAAATAAAGCGAATGGTCAAGAAGTTAACAGAAAATGTGGAAAACAGCACCTTTATAAAATTGCCAAATTGAGCCTTACAATACAAAAGCATAACACATCAGAATGGGAACGTTAAATAACTAAGTATGCTTGTTTTCAATAGCTGCTTTTTCTTCTATTCTCCAGTCCTTTGTACTATATAGCATGTTTATACATGTTGTTCTACAATATCTTGCAGAATCAATTAAGCAATTACATTTCAAACTACTGCTTTTGCACAAACTGTCATTAGGTGCCTGCTGCACAACAGTTGCTTTATCAAATATATGTGAATTGAGTATTTCAATAAACTAGAAATGACTTTGGATTTTATTTCTTAATGTACAAATATAAGCCATGAGTGTCTCATCCACAGTGATAAAGTGTTACAGAGGAAGAGCTGAAAGGATCTTAATTTTTAAAATGTTATTTTATATGTACAATGATACCACCAATATTCAACTTTTATAAACCATCAAAGTTAATGCTACATATATATTCATGGGATATTAAATGTAATTTTAAATATTTAAGTTTATTTAACAATAGGATAAAGATAGGAAATTAAACATATAAATTAATATGTGCAGTTATGCATGTTTTTGAGTTCAGCTAATGCATTCAAAATCTATTGTCTATTGAAGAATGATTTTGGTTTCATCTTGTGAATACTGTTGTACGTAAAAGTGTAAACATCTTTGGTCAAATTATATATTTCAATAAGTCATTCAGTAAGCAGAAGCTGACACAACCCCTTTATGATACAAGGATAAATATGGTATTTCGCTGAAAATCTGAATGCTCACATTTATATATTTATGTGCAGTTAATTACAGATTCACAAATAAGAAAACAATGAATATGGTAGATGCATAATGTGGACAGTCTTTAATTTTTGCATTTTAAAATACCTTATTTGACAAAAAACTTCCAAGAATTTCCTAAAGCCAGCTAAGTTCTTTATGTTCTTGATTTTGAAAAGTTTTTCCACTCTTCTTTGCATTATTTTTCTAGTTCATAAATATTCCTAAACTGCATGCTTGTGATCAAACAAATTTGAGACAATATTCAAGCCTGAGCATTGAAGAGCCATTTGGTTAGAATGCAGTACTGCAGGCTAATTTTGCCAACTACCCGCATTTCGATCCTCATCAGCTCAAGGTTGACTCAGCCTTCCATTCTTCTGAAGTTGGTAAAACGAGGAGCCAGATTGTTGGGACAATATACTGACTCTGTAAACTGCTTAAAGTCATTCTTTCCTGTAAGGACTTTATTATTTATGTGGCACTATTTTTCACAGCATTCTCTTGTTGAAATATCCAGTCTTTTGAAGCTTCAATTTCTTAGCTGATAATGGCCTATTTTTTTAGCTAATGTTGGTATTTATTTGAAACCATTCTTCATTTTATGTGCACAATATTTCTTGCTCAACTGACTGTCATACAACATCAAAACATAAATGAGCCACTCCCATGCTTAATGGTTGAGAAGGTGTTCTTCAAACATTTTACTCTTTTTTCAACATCAAGTATATTCACTTTATCTGTCACCAGTCCAAAATCCTTTGTTCAAAGATGTTTCAAGCTTAGCAAGGTTTTGCCATTTCTTTACAAAATCATTTTTATGATGAAAAGGTTGTCTTCCATCATGCCTAATTAGGGTTTAGAGGTTCATACTCATTCTTTCCACTCACACACCCATTGTTTATGGGTGACACAGTATCCTGGAACATTACTTTGGAATGTGCATTTAGTAGCCTTAACTCCTAAGTAATCTCCAACCTTGAAAGAAAGAAAGAAAGAAAGAAAGAAAGAAAGAATATAATAAATAATCTATTAATTCTTGAGAATGTTTCTACCCAATATGACCTCAAAACATGGGGATTCCTGAGGAAAACAGTCTATGGAGATTCTATTTCATCCAGGTCATGGTTGTCTCAAAGGTGCTTTTTCAAAAGCCAAGTGGACTTTCTTTGTTTTTTCCTTGAAGAGGTTTCATTTCTCATCCAAGAAGCTTTTTCAGAACTGAAGAAGATTATTGGATGAGAAGTGAAATGTCTTCAAGGAAAAACAAAGAAAGTCCACTTGGCTTTTGAAAAAGCACCTTTGGGACATTCAGAGAAACAGATCCCAATATGTTCCTTATTGATCCAAATGATAAATAATATAAAAATACAATATGATCCATAATGCAACCTAAATATTCACTGTGGTATTCCTTCAAGTGTGGTTCAAAGATACTGTACTAGGCATAGTCATCCAATCACTTTTTCTGTTATTTCTGTTCTTATCCCTCAGGGAAGACTATGATTAGTTTGCCTTAGGAATTTTAACTTGTTACACACCAAATTACTGTTCCTTGTTTCTTCTGATGTCTCAGGGTTTTCCCTAAAAAAAAGAACTAGGACAGGGAAAAAGCAAGTAAATGGGCCCCCCAATAAAGTTTTGCAAATTCAGAAGCAAACTGATAGTCAATATTTCTGCAGGGCTTCTTTCAACGTGCATGTCAAACTCACCCATGCGGATAATTGGCATAAAAGCAAATCTGCACTGTGACAACCACTCCAGGGTTAGCTAAACTGTAGTTTTTTTCAGATTTTTCTTCATATTGCAGTTCTTAGCTTGACTTCAACAGTTCCACATCATTTTTATTTCTTAGCAAAGTTTCTCACAGCTCAATTTGCTAGATTGAAGTACTTAGATATTTGTTTGTTTTTAAATAGCACTCTACAGTACATAACCTTTCTAATTTTTTTAAAATAAAAAAATTAATTACAAAAAAATTAAGGCCACACTTGGAATACTACATTTAGTTTTGATTACCATGATGTAAAAAAGATGTTGAGACTCTAGAAAGAGTGCAGAGAAGAGCAACAAAGATGATTAGGGGACTGGAGGCTAAA
>JANHFT010006090.1:50151-61088 GCA_032467955.1 Pseudoxenodon macrops | reverse complement strand
ATGCACCAAAGACAAATTCCTTGTGTGTCCAATCACACTTGGCCAATAAAGAATTCTATTCTATTCTATTCTAAATATATCAAGAATCCACATTGACTTGTGAGGCTAATTCACTTTCAGGCCAGGTTCTTATTGAAAGGGGCAAGGGATTTTAAGAGTCAAGCAATGCTGAAGAGAAGATATCACACTGAGCTTATAAACCCTATAAAATTATAGATATTTGTAATTACCGGTATTAGTCAGGAAGTATTAGTGTTACTTCCAGATAAGCACAACTAGTATTAGCTCTATCTTTATTGCAAGGTTACGTATATTAACAGAATCTTGCAAGTCTGAAAGTTCCTTCTTTTCACTTACTCTCCCAAAATCTAGGATAGCTTCTGAGAGGCTTTTGCCACCTGTCCTCCTTAGGACAAATTTTCACCGCAAAATCGTCTGAGCTGCAGCTTTTCCTCTCCTGTCTAGTGCCTTTTCTGACTTAACATCATACTTTTTCATGACTGAAGCTTCCTTCATACTCCCTCTGATGTTTTCATTGAGAATCTGTGTTTTCACAACACAGCCTACATTTGACTTGCTTCATCTAGGACTTAGCAAGGCACTGATGATAGTCTTTGACAGAGGCAGGATTAAAGGCCACTGAAAGTCACTGGAGATCAAAGGTTATAATTGGCTTTATGAAGAAATTTTAAGAACCCTTAAACATGATCTGTATGCAATTCAAACATGGTGTTCTGTTCCCAAGCATCTTTTACTTTGGGTATTACTTCAGACCCTCTAATCTACCTGAGCATAGCATTGCCCCATTTATACAACTGTCAATTACTAGTCCACATAATTGCTAGCTGCGTCTTAGATCCTTTGGCAATCAACTAAGCCTGAGAATAGTGATCCTTTTAAGATCTCAGGTACTGTGCATAAAGAAATTGAGAGGTTGAGGAAGGAATAAGTGAAGTGTTAAAGTGAGACCTGCATTGTTTGAGCTTTATTTATTTAAATATTGTTATAAGGTCATTGTTGAATTTGAGGGACCACATAGTACTGTGCAGGATAATTTCTCTTCAGCTTGGTCCTTCAAATCTTCCAAACACTGCACTAAATTCATCCACCATGCTGATGGTTGTCATCATACTCTCCTTCCTTTCACTTTTCTCAGCATTATGGATTTCTCAATGGCATTTGAACTTTTCATATCCAAAACGTGATAATTTGAGTCATTTGTACCTGGCTGTGTAAAAGAAAAGATATGTTTATGAGTCATGGATAGATTTTTGTTCACTACTTGATACTAAGGTAATTTACATTTAGTTCTTGGATGGGAGACTGGAAGAATATCAGGATATTTCAAAGTTGTAGACTAGATAACTTTGTAAAGAATCACTGTAAAAGATCATTTTTTGTAAAATAACATTGGTTAATAATCATTGTAAAAAAAAAAGACAATGACACACAGCTTTATTTTTGTTTACCATCTTGACATTCAATGATACCAGGAGGTTGCTGGACACGTTTTTTAGATCCTCACAATTATATTCTTCAGAAGAGGGGGGAAAGCACAGGATATCTATTTCATTGGCAATGATTCCCTCAAGCCAATACTTTTATGCTTAAATTGTTAGTCCTGTTTGTTCTACCCCAGGTTACCATCCGCATTATTTTATGCACACAGCAGAAATATGATGTTGTATGATGCCGTACTGCAGTCATTTGTGCAGTGCCCCTTACAGGGGTAATCCCTTTGGTGTTACCCCAGTGGTGCTGGCCTGCTTCCAGTTTCAAACCTGGAGGAATCTAAACATCACAGAAACTGAGTCTGTGATCAATGGGTCCCATAACGAAGAAAGAAAGAATAACATTTTCAACATTGTATTAACATCAATCTCCTCCCAGAAACTGAGGGAGGTAATCCAACCCAATTAATCTAAGGATGTATCTGTTCAAAATCTACATAGCAATATCCCATCATATGTCTGAGGAGCAGAGATACCAAACACACCGATATTGAGAGCCAAGAAGCATTGTTGTAAAAACTGGTGGAAGCAATGCTCTGCATATTTTCTGACATGCTGTATGCAAGGGGAATTTTTTTTATTTTGTGCATCTTTTCTGAAACTAAGAACAAATCTGTGTACCACAATATGACTATGCAAATACACTGCAAATTCAATGCAAAGAGCAATATATTACATGTTCACATATTTCTTAGTTAATGTAGAGAAACCAGAAAGTATAATTCAGTATTCAACATGTTTGCTTAAAAGTTGGCAGCATTTTTCAGAAGTGGCTTGCCTTTTCTCCATTCTAAGGTTGAAAGAGACTGACTGGTCCAAGGTCATCCAGCTGGCTTTGTGCCTCAGGTGGGACTGGTACTGGCACTCTCCTGGTTTCTAGCTAGGTGCCCTAACCATATTGACTTTACACATATGTGCTCACAGATTATAATATAAATTCCTTAATCACGGATAACAGATAATTGCAATCAATATTTTGTAAGCATTATTTTTTCTAGCATGTGATACTGTAATGAAATGAAAACATTAAACAGAAAAGTATACAACATGCATTTAGATAGCCCCCCCTTTCATTTCTTCCCCATTCTCAGCATGTATTTTGAACTTAATTATTATTAATTTAAAAACTGACTTTTTAAAATGAAGTTAACAGCAACCATGTGTGATCCATTTCAACAGATGTTAATTAAGCCTTTTTTTTTGGAAGAGGAGGGGAATTAATCTGTTTTGGAGAGTAGAGGGAAATGAATCAAATCTTTTTTAGAGGAAGATGCTCTTTTGTGCCCTCTGGAGGGTCTAAAATCTGGGGCAGTTTGGTTACCATGCAAGGCTGCAGCAACAAAGATTACTTGGTACCCAGGGCACCGACTGAGTGGGAAGTCTTGTCACTATCTGTTCACAAAAATGTGAAGTCAGAGATTGCAGTTCTTTAGCTGGTGTTAGCCTTCGTACGTAACGAGTTCTTCCCAAGAACCTACAATGTTGTAACATATTGGTGCAGTATATGTAGGTAACGAGTTCTTCCTAAGAACCTACAATGTTGTAACATATTGGTGCAGTATATGTGCAAATCCAAACAGTTTAGCCTTTTGTAATTCACAGATGGAAATTTTATCAATGCACAGATTTTCTAAGTGCTGTCCCAAGAAACCGATAGCTGGTTTTTATATTATCTTTCAGTTTCGAATTTCAGATTTTGATAGTTTGTGATCTTCCCCAATTCTTTGTCTTTTATTCATCTATCCCCTGGTATTACCACATCAGTTATCCACACTTTCTTTTCAACCTGAGTTATATCTGGCGTTATGAGTCAAGACGTTATTAGTCTATTTTCAGAAATCCAACAATATTTTTACTTCTTGCATGAGCTCAGTATATGATTTACTGTTTCTTCTACATCTTTGCACAATCTACATTTTGAATGTTTGATTGTTTTTTTTTAAATTCTGCCTTGATTGCCTTAGTTTGAATAGCTTGCTCTTGGGAAGCCAAAATCAAGCCTTCAGTTTTTTCTCCTTTTTAATGCTCTAGTTGTAAGCCATTGCCAAGTTTTATCTTTATCAACTTTCCCCTCAATCTTTTGTAGAAATTGACCAAATACTGGCTTTTCCTTGCCAGTATTCTGTTTGCATTTTTATTATATTATTTTGGTATTGCATGCATAGGAAATAAAAGATGAATCAGTTCCAATGTTTAACTTGCAAATGGTTTTTCAGCTGCCTTTTACATAATCATCCAATACACACGTTCCTTCAACATTTTCTTTGACTTGAAGTAAAGTTCTACCTTCATTTCTACGGGGTAGGTATAATATATTAACATCAATATGAGGAGTATTGAAAAGTGAATCAAGTGTGCTGATATCTCACTGCAAGCTGATGTATGATCTCTTCTGGAGGTTTCATATAGAGGTAAATAGCATGGAGAAGAGAATGGTTGAGATATTTCTTTAATATGGAATGACACTGGATAACAAAAGTGGTCCGTACTGTGATTTTACCACAAGAAATAATCTCTGCAATAGAAAAATAATGGCTCTTCTGTATCTGGGGGCTTACCATCTTTGGTCTTGAATGGAGTTGTGCTGTCCACATGAACCTGATGTGCAATCTGGAGTCCTCATAGTCTCACAACTCCTGCTGGAGAAGATGGCAATCATGGCTAAGAGAGCCTTTGTTCAATTTCATGTTATGTGCCAGTTGTACCCTTCTCAGAAGAAGCCCTTCTTTCAGTCGCTCATGCCCTCGCCATCTTCTGTGTGGAAAATTGGAATACGCTCTACATGGGGCAATCCTTGAAGGGGTATCTGGGAAATGCAACTGGTATAGAATGTGTTGGTATAAACACTTTTGAGTAATTGTGCATGTAATATCTCTGCTGCATGAACTGCATTAAGTGCTTGTCACGGTGTTGATTATAACCTTTAAAGCTCTTCATGGCACGGGACTAGGTTATCTGAGGAACCGTCTTGTCCCAATTACATTGACCCATCTCATTTAGTTAATTACACTGACCCGCCCCTAGGTGGGATGAATCAATGTAATTGGGACAAAATATTTCCCATTGTAATTGGGGCAAGAGTGGACTTCCAGAAGGGGATCAAAAACTGGCTCTGCCAATTGGCATGGGAGTGGCATGATATTCAACCCTTGGTCACTAGCATTCCCTCTGACTCTTAACATTTTTACCCTCTCAATTTTTAACTTTAGTTTATAAATAAAAACAGAATTAAAAGCAGTCACTTGGGTGAGATGGGCAGTGTAGAAATTTGATAATTAATCCAGACTATTTAAACCAATAATGCAGTCCTGATCCCATCTTCCAAAATTACTATATTACTTTTGGCTAGGTATTATGCATCTCTTATCAGCCTCTGTAGCAATTAATAATTACTCTATTTACTTCTCCAACAATTACATGCTATGCAGAGTAATCATGCCCTGCTTTAATTTAGAACATTGTTCAAACCCATGGACAAAGGAGATAAGAAATGATATTTTTATATAAATGCTGTGATTTATGTTAGATGTCACATCACAAGTACCCTATGTAAAGGTGGCATTTGCCTGGTGATAACATAGCACATATATTTCTGGCATCATTGCTGTTTGTTATAGATGTTGCTATGTGTAACTAATTTATGGCTTGATATACAGTGTGAATCTAGTTGTAAACCATGGATAACTTAGTCATGGGAATATGTTTTTTGAAAGTACATTATATACTTTCCAAAGTATATATAGCAAAGGGGCGTGCATCAGCGCACCAACGTGCCTACCATCCCTGTCCTACTGTCCCCATTTATTCTTATCCATTTCCTGTATTCATAATCATGTTTATACTTATATCTGTTATCTTATACCTGCTTGACAAATAAATAAATGAAAAATGAAAAAAGCAAATGGGGCCACCGTGTAAGATCTGCACCGACATATTGCCTGGATTATAAGACACATCGTGTCAATGCGAATCTACACATTGCAGTAACCCAAACGCAGTTCACCGAATTGACGGAACCACGACTGGCCATCCAGATTTTCAGCAGGACCCCTGTTTTCTCGAGAGTTTGACATCTTTTGCACGAAAAGCACGTGCTCCGCTGGGGAAGATTCGCTCTTTTCTTTGTATTTGAAAGGATCTTTTTCATGCACGGTACAATTAAACCAACCACCTTTTTTGTGCTTTTAAAACCAAGACAATTTGTGAAGATCAGTTTTGCCTTCCCTTTCGGATAGGGTGATTGGAAAGCCCACATCGTTGCTACCAAGGTGCGAACCCCACAACATGGGAGTATGACGCTTGCTTTTTCCATATTCTCCTGGCAAAGGAAAAAGCATGCCGTCCATACGGTCTTATACTAGCGCAACCACTACCTTTCAAACTAGAACCCGAAGTGTAAATCTACAACACATTATCTTGACCCTAACAAGACGCTCCGCCCAAACACTCTCCTCTCTCACCATCTGAGTTTTACCCCACCGACGTATCAACGCTCTCCCTCTGCGCACGCGTAAAGCAAGCCCAGCCTCGCTGGTTCTTAAAGGAAGGCTCCGCTCCTTAAAAAATAAAAAAATAAAAACTACCCACGCACCGCCTTAGCTGGCAGGGCTCCGATTGGTTTGTTTACCATCGGCGCCGCTACCAATGAGAGGAGCAGGCGCGGGTCCCCGCCTCCCCCGCAACGTGCTCGCGCTCGTCCCAGGGACAAGACCCCCGAGGTGGTCGACATGGCACTCGCCGGTCTCGGGTTCCGGAGAGCGGCGGTCTCCACTCTTCACCTCCGTCTCGCTACGGGGTCTCCACCCCGCAGGCGCGCGGCCCATTTCGCTTTCCAGCCGGACCCGGAGCCCACCCAATATGGTGAGCGCTTTAATCGACCCCGGGTCCGGGCTACCATCGTAGGGAGCGGACGCCTCTCCTTTGCTTCCCGACCTCTTTGCAGTCCTTTGCCGAGTGGAGGGGAAGTCGGAGGAAGGCCGTTCTCCCCCCCCCGCTTTGGCTGCGGCTCCCCCCCCCCCAGTCCATCTGGCTGAGATGGTGGGATGGGGAAAGTGGCATCTCTGCAAACGGAAGACTGGGTTTTTCGCACGCCTTTGGCGGTGAAGTAGGCTAAGCCAGGGTCTTATGAAAACGGCGACCCCGCTGTGTCGGTTTGTGCCTGTAAAAAGTCCTGCAGGCGAGTCAAGAAAGCACTTCCTCCTCCCTTGCAGCCTAAAATGAAGTTTCCACCACCTGTGTAAGATGCAGCCACTGATTTGATATAGTACAAACTATATAATTGTTTAGGAATTCAATACACCAAAGCCGATAGCAACTTACCAAGTGCCTGGATATGATGCAGGTTGTCCCTTACCCTTATTTAAAGTAAAGAGAGAGAGAGATAAAGGACTTTCGTGAATAATTTTATAGAAGAGGAAACTCTAGAGTGCAGGTAGTAGTCCTCAAAGGCCACTAGTTTATGTTGTTAAGTGAGAAATTTCTTTAGTGAGTTTTGCCCCATTTGATGACTTTTCTTGCCACAGTTATTCAGTGAATCACTGCAGCTGTTAAATTAGTAATACGGTTGTTAAGTGAATCTGGTTTCCTCATTGACTTTACTTGTCAGAAGGTCACAAAAGGGGATCATGTTGACTCAGTTGTCAAGCATCCGAATGTCAATCACGTCACCATGGGGATGTTGCAATGGTTGTTAAGTGTGAAGTCACTTTTTTAGTGATGTAACTTCAAATGGTCACTAAATGAACTGTTGTAAGTTCAGGACTACTTGTAGATGCACTTTCTCATTCATAGCTGAGGCCCGGCACCTTCTGCAGAGTGTTGCGGTGTTTAACTTTGTAAATAAAAGATAGCTACACTCTTGTGCCCTTCTATCATCCATTTTCTGTCATCATCATGGCACGTTGATGTTTCATTTTGACAAAAGATCTGCCCTTCATTGTCTCTTTGAATATTGAAAGAGCACGAGTGATATTGAAAAGTCCACTTTAGGTAGGAGTGAAAGTAATATCTTGTGCCAGGCCTATATATGATATGTGCTAATTTAAACCACATTTAAAATGTCATAATTCCTGTTCTGGGACTTTAATCTATTACTGGTCCCTCCATGCTAAGGCTGTGTTTTGCAGAGGGTTGCTTAGTTTTAAGGAAATTCCCCTTCATCTCCTAACTAAAGTATAAACCAAAACTTTAACCAGTTTTATTTTGCTAACCAAGCCATAGAGATGAGAATTCCATGATCTCAGAAAAATTAAAGAATTAAATCATAATAAGAGAATTTTGTAAACGGCAGCAGGTGAACCAGAAAGATATTTTAACAAATGGAAAGGATATTTTAAAAAATTAATCTGGAAGAACTTTTATTTACTGGCTAACCAACCAAGGAGATGATTTTTGTGGATTTTCCCTCCTGTTCCCTCAAATTGTTATTCATTGTTGAACAAACACAATCACTGAGTACATACATTAGTGATACCTACATTGGAAAACAGATGGCAATTTTGGATTCTCAACAAGTCTTAAAGCTTTCCAAATGGATCTTGCTGTTTTATATGACACTATTTAGTAATTTATGTGGTGCTATTTAGCAATCAGTTCAGTAGTTGACCTTGTTTAACCAAATAATTTCTTCACAGGCCAGACACAAAAAATGAACCTTTTCCAGTCTATAACAAGTGCCTTGGATAATGCCTTATCTAGAGATCCAACTGCAGGTAAGTTTTTATGCTTTGCTATTTAAGATAAACTTTTACTTAAAGCCTCTTCAATTGAGAATAATCACTACTACACAATTCACTCAGTACTACACAAGACAAACACAATTATGTTACTCTGAAGATGCTTAAACAGCATATTTTTTTCTCTCATTTTTGGATGGTAAACAATTCTATTTAGGCTTTGAATTTGCTCCTAAGTAAAATTTCTATTTGAAATTTGAAGCTTACATCAGTGTTATATGCTGCTAAATTAATATAATCTTATTTGCTGGGGGGGGGGGGAAATTGGAAGATAGCCTTTGTTACTAAAAATTAGGGAATGAAGTAAGTTGAAAAAGTACAGCTTTAATGGAAAGACATTTCTTTCATGGTTTGTGTAAATTGGCTAATCCTTGTCATTTCCAGAATTTCCAGGATTTCCAGGTTTATGAAAAGTCTTGGTTCTTATCATTCATCAAATTAATGTTATATAAAGAAAAGCACACACAGTAGATAGAAAAAAAGTTAGATGAAGGTGACTTTCAATTTTAACAATCCAGTTTCCTTTCTGAACAACTATTTCCTTGCTTTCTAATATACACAGTAATATTTGGTGAAGATGTATCCTTTGGTGGAGTTTTCAGATGTACCGTTGGCTTGAGAGATAAATTTGGTAAGTTCACAATTTAATAATTCATCATATCTCATGTTACGTTATTATTTTCATAAAACTATGTTTTTCATTTTGATAAAGGTCTCACTAGTGTATAATAAATAAACAGCAACAATTAAACATCGACATAATTGGTTAAAACCATAATTTTATGTAACTTTAGAGCAGTTACTGGAATGGCTGACATGAATTAGGGAAAATGTCCTTGCAAAACTATTTTGACATCCAGAGCCACTTTGAATGGTATCTAAATCTGATTAAATAAATAATTGATAAATGTTCTAATTATTGATGAAAACAATTACAAGCCTAGATTGGGAGTTCACCTAAACTCCCAATCTAGATCATTACATATAATGGGTTTTGACACTGAGGTGAAGTGTTCTCAGAAGAATATAACAATAACTTATATAATTGGAAAATAGTATGGTGTCAAGTTTAAGATCTTGTCAAAGATACATTGCTCATACATGCATAGTATGGAGTTCTACTGAGGAATCTAGCTGCACAGGCATAGTTTTGCATAAAATAAATTATAGCGATCTAGTCTTGATATTATTATTGCATAGATTATTGAGGAAAATTTAGAAATTTAGAAGAAAAGTTACGAACTGGGAATAGTTAGTCATGGGAGGATATTGAAGGGAAATATGACCACACTCTTAAAATGCCAGAAGCACATGGGATCCAGTGCAGAGGTGGGTTCCTACCGGTTTGGACCAATTCTACCGAGTAGGTAAGTGGGTGCCACCATCTTTTTTTTTGAATTTTTTTTTGGGGAAAAAATTTTGTTTGCATTTTTGGTTTTTTTTTTCTTCTGCGCATGCTCAGAATAAACTGAGTTTCTGCACATGCATCACCATCTTGTTTATGGCCTTTGGGGGGCTTTTTTGGGCTTTTTTTCTACTGTGCATGTGCGAGCCCACACGGCGCGGGAGGCAGCGAACTGGTGGCAAGGTAAGTTAGAACCCACCCCTGATCCAGCGTGTATAATATGGACTAAAGGTTTTGAGTAACAGGAGGACAGATTTCAGCAGAATGCTAGAAAAAGCTTTGAGACTACAAGAGCAGTTCAGGGGTGGTGCCAATTACCCAGAGAAGTAACTGACTTCCAATCTGTCTCCAGTGTTTTAATTCTGATTCCTCTATAGAGAAGAGGATTGGAGATACTGGCCAAAATGGCCCATTTCAACACTATTTTTTTAGTTCTACTTTTAGTTAAAGGCTAATTAAAAAACCCACACACAGTGTAAGCTCTTTTCATTCCATCAGATACCATGTGTTAATTTTTTCCCCCTGGTTTATATACATTCATTTAAAAGTTATTAATAAAAATCTCTTATAGGTAAAGACAGAGTGTTCAATACTCCTTTATGTGAACAAGGAATTGTGGGATTTGGCATTGGAATTGCAGTCACTGGTGCTACAGCTATCGCCGAAATCCAGTTTGCTGACTATATTTACCCTGCCTTTGATCAGGTTAGAACATATTTTAAGATGTCGAAAATTAGAAGGAAATTTAGAGATTTTTTAAAACAACAAAAGTGTGACTGCAGAGAGATTAGGCGTGACGGTTGAAGGGAGCTTCATGAATATGATTTAGAATTGTTGAAGATGCCATTTTGTATGTTACAAAAGAAACCAAAATAGTTGTGAGAATACGTTGATAAGAGCTTGCTGTTTCAATTAACGTGCAAAAAGAGAATTGATACTTCTGCTATGGACAGTTAAAGTTCTACATGTGTTCCTCTTGCGGAAAATGTATGCATTCTTTTATGGAAGCAGGATGGATTTAATTTAAATCAAGTCAATTTAAATCACTAGTAAAAAGGATTGATTTAAATCATAATTTTTAAAGAGCAGCTGTCATCTCTGTCCTGTAGCGGCTCCTCCTCTGACCTGCTGTTAACTCAATGACAGCCACATTCACTTTAAAGGGATGGGTGGTAATGTGGCAGTGACACAACAAGGTGAGGGATGTGACAGGCAGCAGGTGATTGGATCCTAACCCTAATCCTAACCCTGCCATGATGGACCTGAAATGACAGATGCTCTTTAAAT
>JANHFT010006090.1:20769-42251 GCA_032467955.1 Pseudoxenodon macrops | reverse complement strand
TGGCAGGGGAAGGATATTGCAAAATCTCCATTCACACCCCACTCTGGGGCCAGCCAGAGGTGGTATTTGCCGGTTCTCCGAGCTACTCAAAATTTCTGCTACCGGTTCTCTAGAACCTGTCAGAACCTGCTGAATTTCACCCCTGATCCAATTCCAAACTCAAGAGGCAATCCTTGAATTTGTTGAGTAACTGTTTGATGTTATGATGACATGGAACAAAGGGATTGATAACTGGTTTTCAAAGTTCTAGCCCATTGCAGTACCCCTGCAGCGACATGACCAAAATTTGTTTACTTAGCAACCAGCCAACATTTATGACCCATTGCAAGCATCTGCAGTCACATGATTGCTGTTGCCGACCTTCTCTGCTGGCTTCCCGTAAGCGCTCTCTTTCACACACATACTGTACACCCACCAGCAGCCTCCTTCCTTGGGCCTTCCTCCACGTGCACAAATGTATGCACCCACCAGCACCTTCACGCTTAAGCTCCCTGCATTCGCACACATGCATACCATGCCCTCTTTTCCAGGCTCCCCTGCATTTTCACACATGAACACATGCTGCCCATGCTCTCTTTCCCCAGTCTTCCTGAACTTGCGCTAGAACTGCATCACCCCTAATTTGCACATAGCATGTGCTGGGCCTCCCCGAGCCTCCCCCACTTCCCTGTTGCAACAAGGGAGGGGGGCTCCTTACCTGGGATTCCCTTTCCTTCCCATTTAATGACCCATGTGTCTTGGAGTTAGAATGACAACTGGGATTGCCTGGATTGCCTTTGCTAAACTATGCAATACCTTGCTTTACAACGACAATATTTAGTGGCAACAATCTGGGACCAAGATGCTATTGTACCCGAGGACTACCTGTATATAATGCTAATCTACAGCCATAGCTCACAAACAAGACTGGCTGAGCTCACAGAATGCACTAATGAAAAGTCTGGATTTCATATTTTGGCTTAGAATGGAAACAAACATGATATTAGGGAGAAGAGTATTTCCCCAAAAGGAAGAAAGTGGTTGAGAGGGTTTTGTCCCTATGTTCCCTAAGATGATGTAGAAGTTCCCATCACTGGATGAACCATTGCATTTTAGACTAGGTAAGATTCTTTTAAGAGCTTTGTGGTACTAATCCTAGCAAGAGCTGATTAAATCGTTTGTGGCTATAAGCAGATAGGAAAGGCTCCAACTGTAGCAGAAGGTGAAGATTTTCCCAAGTCACAATTGCTACCTGCTCTTCAAATTGGTCCTGTGACCCCAGAGGATTCCTCAAGTTATAAACCACTTCTGCATGGGGAAGTGTCACATTGTCTGGAGTCAAAAGGTGGAGCATCTCTGCCATCAAAAGGCTTCCAAACCCATAGCTCAAGATTACTCAGAGCATATTAGTTGAAATTCTTAGCCTGTTTTGTAGTTATAATTATATTCTTAATTCTAGGTTTCTTGGAAGAATGAAAAGGGAAAACACTGGGTAATTCTATAATGTAGTTCTATAAAAGCATGTCTGCATTCATCACAAGTTGTCATTTTCTTCCATATTTCTCTACACAAGTAGTTTTTAAAATTTGATAGAGATACATGTAACAGTCAGTCAAATGTTGAATTATGGTGAACAAAAATTGGCAGGTGCCTGCCACAATTTAGTCACGCCCCTAAGTTTGCTGTATACCAGAAACACTAGATGATGGAAGCTTCCTAAAACCTTTTTAAAATGTATGATTAAGGGTAGGAAGAGATTCTTTGCTTTTTTTAAACTTTTGACATGGGATGACATTTACATCTGAGCCTTTTTTTTAACTTTGTAAACGATGGCAGTGAAACCAACTTTTTCTTGTTCCCTATTCTCCATTTCAGCTTGTGATTCCATTGGCAGGAATTATTCTTTTTTGTAAGAGAACTCATGGACATAAGTAAGCTAAACATAATTTAAGCTTTGCTTGAGTCTATGTTGATTTGTGGGAATTGGAAAACATATTACAGAATGAAGTTTTGAGATATTATTTTAACTCTTATAGTTCAGGGCATGGATAGCTTTCTATAAAGTCAATACAAATGTAATATTTTTGCAAATTTATTCTGGTATAATACTTTTGAACTGTAAATGTGATGATAGCATTTATGTTTTTGTTACTTGTTTTATTTTACAGAGCAAATTTCAATTTTTGAGAGAATATTAATGATCTTAAAGTGTAGTATTTGCTAAACATACATACAGTATAAATAAGATAAGTATTGTAACGACTTATATATGAGAAGGTCAGATAATTATTGTGACTTTTTTCTACCTATTATTATTCAGAGTTGAGGTTTTTCTCTAAATCTACACATATATAAAACTATAAAAGGGAGAAGAATTTGTGTAGCTAAAAGCAATGTGGCAGTTTTCCATGTATTTGTTGTACGCTCTCTTAACACTTTTTTGATTAATTATTCCCAAAATCAATGAGTAATACAAGATTAGTAGTGCTTAATTGCATTTTCTCTTCTAGCGATGCAAAAATCAAAATTTAGTTTTTCTTTCCTTTGGAAACCTCTACTACTCAGACTGAAAAAATGAGATGTAAATTAATTGAGAAATATAGGATTATGTACTATAGTTTCTATTCTTTTTCATTGATAATTTCATATATTAATACCTTTTTTATTCTCAAAGCAAAGGAATTGTTCTTAAACAATTTAGGTGTGCATCAGTTTATATATTACCTAAATTTATATAGCCACCCATCTCATATATGTTTCTGGCAAGCTTACAAAAAATTGAAACAAAAATGAAAACAACGAAAAGAACAGTACAATTTAAAAATGAGGAAAAAATATAAAAGCATATTAAAAACATAATAAAATATATAAAGCAGCTAAGACAAGCCCATTCTTCAAAACAATCAG
Organism: Pseudoxenodon macrops; assembly: GCA_032467955.1. Classification (NCBI taxonomy): domain Eukaryota; kingdom Metazoa; phylum Chordata; class Lepidosauria; order Squamata; family Pseudoxenodontidae; genus Pseudoxenodon; species Pseudoxenodon macrops. The sequence continues at coordinate 39,365 of JANHFT010006090.1, read as the reverse complement.
TACAACCACTGTACCGACTGCACTCCTGAATCCCAATGCCTGTCTTCAGAGGCTTACAATAAACCAAGAGCTCAAGGCCAATCTCATCTCCAGGGAATCATGTTCCACAAAGCAGGTGGCACAAAGCAGAATCGGATCTCTATCATGAAGTACTTTTTTTCGTCAGCCTCCATTTTGATGGATTTGTGAACATCAATCTTGGATACCTTGTTGACACTTGAGATTTTGAAATTCACTGTTCAGTTGAGTCTGTTTTGATCAGACTCAAAGTTTCTGTGATTATGATCTGAAAATAAGTCCTACATTTGCCCAATATAGTTGCTTTACAACTGCTTTGCAATCGTAGATCACAAATTCTTCACTATCTTTATCACCACCACCACCACCACTGTCATAGGGCTACCATTTTTCTGGGCTGGAAAAATCCAGGCAAAAGAATCACAAAATTGACTTCTTTCCTTCTTCCTATTGGTTGCGCGGATATTTGCAGTCACATCACTGTCCTAAATTAGAGGTCCCCAACCTCCAGTCTGTGGCCCAGCACTGGTTCATGGCATGCTAGTAACTAGGTTGCGCAAACAAACAAAGCCCCATCTGCGAGATGCAGATGCATGAAACACCCTCCAGTTTGTGGAAAAACTTCTCCAGTTCCTGGTGTCCAAAAGGTTGGGGGCCGTTGTTCTAGATGATGATGTCCTTACTTTAGATAAGTTGTCTGTCATGCCAAGGAATTAATGTTATTACCCATATCTTTCTAGTCTTGTGTATACTTGAATAACATGTCTTGCGGTCATTATCCATTGTGAAAGAACTGATTCTTCAAGAAAGTGAAGTACATAAATCAGATGAACTAGTACTAGTATATTGCTTTATAGTTCATTATGTTGACAGACAAAATGCATATGTAGTATTTAAGTTAGATTTGCAGTGCTTGGGTTAAAATAATAAAACAATAAAAAATGTTAAGTGAGAGCTTGATTCTCACAGAGGTTGCCAACAAAAAATGGGAGGAGAGGATTGAGTTGGATAATCAAAAGGGAAATTAAGTGAATGGAAGACATTAGAACGTGAGAGACACTTTTAAGAAAATTGAATTTCTCTAGAGGAAAAAAAACAAAATAACTATCCAGTATCAATAAAGACTATAAAAAAAGAAAAAGAAGAAAGGAGCAATTAAAGAGAAAAGTGTTTAACCACAGTAAAATTTTACATTTACAGAAAGGAATTTGAAAAGGGAGAGGTAGAAGTTACTATAATTAAGAACAGTATAAAAAAGAATGGAAATCGTGAGGACAATGATTGTACCTAACATATAAAGGGAATAGTTTTTCCTATCCTTTTTTGACCCACAGCAGAAGCATTTAAATGAGGAATGGTAACATGCAGGGGTGGGTTGTGAATATTTTTGCTGCCAGTTCGTTCAGGGTCGCGCTGCGTGTGCGTGCATAGCAATCAAAAACTAGCTTCTGTGCATTTGCAGGAGCAAAAATTAGCTTCTGAGCATGCGCAGAAGCAAAATCCAAGATGGCGATGACCATGGAGACATTGACGTAACCGGCTTCCATGATGTCATTGCAGAGTTACTAACGGTTCCATAGAACCGGATAGAACTGGTAGGAACCCACCTCTGGTACTATGGTGGAGAAAGAAGAAGGTAAAGCTTTTCAAAGCTTTTTTTCCAGCCCTAATGATGTGCTAATGAGTGAAGTGATCTTTGCAGGCTTTTTTCATTGCTACTCCCTCTGAAGAAGGGAGGCCTATCTTCCCATCTTTGCAGGCTTTTTTATTACTTCTCTCTCTCAGCTGTGCTTTAGAAGCTTTTTTTCAGCACTAACCAGGGGATAAAACAATGTGCTGAAGGTGACCAGACTAAGGACGCTAGCCAGATCAATAGCTAGTAGGCAGATTTCCCCCCCTATTTTCCTTCCCAAAAACTGAGGTGCGTCTTATACTCAGAAAAATACAGTAGCTTTCCTTAATGATTGCTCAAGAATATGAGGCATCACTCAGAGAATAGTCATGATATTATTGCAGAATTGACAGCTAACGATTTATTCTACTTTATCCTAGATAGTGTTAAAATGAAGTTGTGGGAAGAGGGAATGGCTTTTTCTTGTTTTGTCTCTCATATTTCTTTGGGCTAAGAATTTCTAGAACTTTGAAGGATTGGATTACATTCCAATTCATGAGTTATGAGTCCAAATTTTTTCCTTATAATATCTTTCCGTGCACATTACTACTTGGAATAGTAATCACTGCGGAAGTAGGGGTGCTGAGATTCCTTATTCTGTTGGATGGGTGGGTGGTTGGAATAGTATTAATGAAAATAACTTGCACCTCTGTTCTGGTTGTCCATTAATTCCTAGCTATATTTAAATAGTATACTGTATTTTTCAGAGTATAAGAGGCACCGGAGTATAAGAGGCACCTTAGTTTTTGGGGAGGAAAATAGGAAAAAAAATCTGCCTACCAGGTATTGATCTGGCTAGCGTCCTTAGTCTGGTCAGCTTCAGCAGATTATTTTATCCCCTGGTTAGGGCTGAAAAAAAGCTTCTAAAGCACAGGTGATAGAGAGAAACAACGAAAAAAGCCTGCAAAGCTAGGAAGATCATTAGCACCTCGTTAGGCATGAAAAAAAGTTTAGGGGGGAGTAGCAATGAAAAAAAGCCTGCAAAGAGTTAGGGCTGAAAAAAAGCTGCTTCGGAGGGCGTAGCAATGAAAAAAGCCTGTAAAGCCGGGAAGATCATTAGCGCTCAAAGAAAGCTTAGAAAAAGCTACATTCTGAGTAAAAGACATACCCAAATTTTCAGCCACTTTTAGGGGGGGAAAGTGTGTCTTATACTCTGAAAAATACGTATGTAATTTAACTCTTTGGGCGTGCTTTTCAAGTCTCTGACAAACCAGTTATCTGTGCTTTTCAGCACAGTAAACTCTAGAGTTCACTGGAGATTAATCTCAAGTGAATATGTTAAGAATTGTAGCATAAGGGCTAGACTCAGATTGGCAATTATTTTAATACCTTGTTTTGGGACAACCTTTACATTATTATTGAATAAATTATACTGCATTCCATTGAACAAGTTATAGATGTAGACTTGTTTTTTTTAAAAATGAACATAATTTGAGAGACTGTGTGAGTATTTAAAACAAACTATAAATGCCAGTCTGTGATGAGGGTAAAGTATGATGGAGGAACGACTGAGTCTTATGAAGAAGTCTAGGTTAGGTTCCCCCTCCCCACATACATACACACAATTTCCATGCTGTTTTTTAATGGCTTGGAAAGGTACTTTTCCTCTAGAGGACAGGAATGTTTTATCATTCATAAACTGCTCATAAGTTGGGTAGTTACCACACTCTGACAATTGTACGTTTAAATCTGTTAAGTCTATCAAGACATATTGAGTAAGGCGAAATTAGGAAAAGCAAAATCTGTAGTTACAACCCTTCTGAATCTTGCTTTGTGAAGCAATAAATTTAAATTTCCCAACTTTCCAGAAGCTTCTAACTTTCATCCATTTCTTCCATCAGGAGGAAAATTACCAGTTGGTTGGCTGGCTGGGTTACCAAATAAAACATAAAACAGAAGTCTAATTCTTTTATCTTCTGGTCCAGCCAGTTTATTGCCAGTCAGAGCTTTGAACTTGTCAGTGCTCTAACTTGAGGATAAGATTAATGTGCTGTATATGCACTCAACAGGAGTTGAATTTGACTTGAGGGAGTCTTTACCCTTGCAATATACACTTTGTTATTTTGTAGCTAGTTGAAATGAGATGCTCGGTCTTCCAGATATGCCATTTCTAGCCATACGTATGGGTTAGGGAGGAATTTGATATGTTCAAATGAATTTGAAGAAAATGTTGTAACTATATTTCAGAATATTTGAACTCTTCCAAAATGAAAGATATAAGGTGTCACCTTAGTTCTTGCACACACAAAATTGCTTAATGCAATAATGAGTAACTGGAATTAATTTGCTTAGCTTAATCATTTAGATCGGTGATGCAAGCGTGCCACAGAGCCTTATCTGTGGGCACGCCAGTCATCACTCCAGCCCAGTTCCACCATGAATGCCCATGTGCCTCCTGGTGGCCAGCTGGTCTTTGAGCCACCGCTGCACATGCGCAGGAGACGTACATGCGGGGCACATGCACATGTAAGTGTGGAAGGCGAGGCGCATGCGCCGTGGCACTCACATTGCATTTTGGGGGTTTGCATCAGAGGAGGGTTCCTACCAGTTCGGACCGGTTCTATAGTGTAGGTAGTAAGCCGCTGGTAACGTCACAGAATTGGTTCTGATCCGTAGACGCCACCCTCTTTTTTGTGGATTTTTTTTTTTGGAGGAAAATATTTTTTTTGAATTTTTTCAGTTTTTTCTTCTGCGCATGCGCAGAAGCTGAGTTTCTGGCACTGCGCATGTATTGCCATCTTGTTTTTGGCCTTTAAATTTTTTTTTTTAATTTTTTGGTATTGCGCATGCGTTCACGTGCAAGGTGCGTGCACGCCCATGAGTCGCACCCACGCAGCATGGAAGGCAGCAAACCGGCAGCAAGGTAAGTTAGAACCCACCCATGGTTTGCACGCATGCACACACATATACATCGCCCCGTTATGGGCCTGGAAAGCCTCCTACACCAACCTGGAAGCCAAAAATGGGCGAGGATGGCGGGGCACATGCATGGGTGGTGCTCGCATTGCATTTTGGGTGTGTGCTGTTGGGCACTTGGCACCAAAAGGTTTGCCATCACTGATCTATATGCTGTTGAACATCTGATAAGGAAATCACATAATAAGGCCCATCCATTCGATTATAAAAAACCAGGTAAAATACGTTTGGGTGTTTCCGTTGCTTTTTTTTGTTAAAAAAACCATTGAGACTTATTTTCCAACATGGCCAACTTTAGATTCTGCTTCTTATCAATTACTTAACTAGAACTGATTATTGTGAACAAAGAACTCAAAAACTGTTGTACACATTGCTTCTGAAAAGTTGAATAGTTATTAAATAATATGTTATTTATCTCAATATAATAATAGAGTGGCTAAAACTTGTTTCATAGCTTGTTAAACAATTTGTTCCCAATCCAGATGCTTTCTATAGTTGCTGTTATCAACTTTGGTTGCCAGGATTTCAAAATAACTTATGTGTACCTTTAAGAGGCAAATACAGATAATCCTCAAGTTACAAATGTAATTGAGCCTGTGATCATTCCCCGCTTTTGCCCACGCATTCGCTAATCGAATGCGCAGGTTGTTAAGTGCACGTGAGGTATCTCAGGGTGGGAAAGGCCATGAGGGGGGCTAGCGATGAAACAGGCCACCTGCTTCACACCATGCAAGACCTCCCCCAACCCACTGAGATACTTTATGCTTCTTCCCCTGGGATCCTCACAATTGCTCCCTCCCCCATCCCGCCACACCGAGTCACTTAGCTTGTGAAGATCTAGCGAGCTGTTTCCTCTCCAGCCTCTCTGCTGCTGTTTCTTTGCCTGCTTGCAGTCTAAGCGCGAAAAGCATTTGCAAGCCGATGAGACTTCGGAGCAGCGAAATCGCCTCCCATTGGCTTGCAAACACTTTCTGCGCCAAGACTGGAAGCTTCTGGGTGCAGTGATCTCGTGCTACTGATCTTGCATGATCTCGCACTACTGTACTTTAGGCCTCTGTTTTCTGAGAACTGAGGCCTGTACTAGACCCATGGCAGAAAGCTTTGCAAAAGGAGGGAAGGCCTCTCCATTTACAAAGCCTTTTGCCATGGATCTCATGCAGGCCTTGGTTCGCAGAGAAAAGAGGTCTAAAGTACTGCAGTGTGAGGTCATATGAAATCAGCAGTGTGAGAACTTGCGCTACTGATCTTGTGTTATCTTGCACTAGTTTAGACTTCTGTTCTCCCTGAATGCACCAAAGTAGCAAAGGCATAGGCAGCTCGCTAGTTCATTGCAAGGTAAGTGAGTCTCCACATGCCCAGTGCCTGTGGTGACCCAGCCAGTGGGGGGGGTGGCGGGAATAGGCAGGGCGAATGTTGCAATGCCTCTGCGGTTGTTCGTATGTGTGAATGACTGCCATGGTGCTGCAGCATTTGGAACTTCAGGACTGCTTTGTAAGTACTTGGAGGTTATGTCATAACTTTGAACAGTCGCTAAGTGAACTGTCGTAACTCAAAGATTACCTGTATTATGCCACTTTTTAGTTATAGAAAGTGTTTTTATAAATAAATCTTAAAAGTCTTTTTTCTCCTCTTTTTTTAGTCAGTGGCAAAGACTGGACGATTGCTCATCACTCATGAAGCCCCTGTTACTGGAGGTTTTGCATCAGAAATTAGCTCCACGGTGCAGGTAATTCCTGAAGTACTAAAGTTGTTGAGCTCTTTTCAGAAGAAACTCAACTTGGTTATCGAATGGGATTTTCACAAGTGAAAAGAATATGTTGAAAGATACATGTTTATGGGGAGGGAAATGATATTTCATCTCTAAGATCTACAATGTTGCTTCATTTTGATGAAATGGCAGTACTCCTGGAAGAAAGAACGAAGAAAGCCAGTATATTAAGAGTAAATACTCCCCACAGATTCAGCCAAGACATGGCGGTAATCCCAGCTACCCAGCTAAAGCAAGCAGGTGCCTATATCAGGCAGCAATGATATATAACTTGAGCATTGGAGTGACAAGGTTAAAGACATTGTTTAATAGTGTGTGGGAGAAAGCAGCAAAACCCACATGGGTAGACAAGATAAAGTGATCAATGATGTAGTGTCAGATGATGGGATCCTTTGGTTGAATAGCACTCAACATGCTACTGAGGAAGAGTTGAGGATCTTCCCACAGTATCAATGGCATTTATGACATGAGTAGATTAAATATCTTTGGTATATAGCTGCTATATATTGCCATGCTGGGAAAGAAGATCCAATTTGCAAAGATAGAATCACAGTAGGAAGTGTAGGAAGTATGTGCATGGGAAAGCTCAGCAGAGTGAAAGATGAAATAAATCAACTACAAACAGTATTGATACATCTTCAGTATCAGCACATTGAACTCTACTGGCGTTAGATACTTTTCAGTTAGAAATTCATACTGTTAACTGTTTAGGAGATAAACAATAGATAGTGTTGCTCCCATAGTCAAGAGGAAAATAGTAATATTGGGTTGAATGCAGTCAATGAACAAACAATATCAATGAGACTTTGAGGATATTAACCTTGATTGTCAGAAGGTGGCAGAAAGTGATCACATGACCCTGGGACACAGCAAAGGTCATAAATATGAACCCATCGTCCAGCATCTGAATTTTGATCACATGACTGTGAGGATGCTGCAAAGGTCATAACTCTGAAAAATGGTTATAAGTCACATTTTTCAGTGCTGTGGTAACTTTGAATGGTCACTAAATGAACTGTTGTAAGTTGAGGTCTACTTGTAATGCTTAAGATCATCCAGTGCAGATTACAGTCATACATAAAAAGAGCAATGGCAGATGCTCAAGTTGGTTTTACCACAGACTGAGGAACCGAGTGCTGCTGTATACTGAATAATTGAGAAAGTCAAAGAATAGTTTGTCTTCTGGTCAGTGTACCATAGACTGAAAGTCTCTATCATTTGACTGTAAACTAACGTTTATACTAATATAGTCTAAATTATATATTTAATGTATAAAGTTACATTCAAACATCATAGACCTTAATAGTAAAAATAGAGAAGACCAATGGCTAATCTGGATCTGACTCTTATTAGCCTTTCATAACATTCTGAAGGCCTGGACCAAGTTAAGCAAGCTCTGTTTTAGCTGGGATTTTAGGACTAGAAAATATAATTTACCTTGGGTGTCATGAGCTATTATTTTTTAAAAACATTTTAAAGATCTTGGCATACCACCTACAGTCATTTCTGTGAGATGGGTAGTCATATAAATTATCTAAATAAATAGATATTTGTAAGTGGTTGCTGAACAACTTGTATTTGGAAGATGGGGAATAATCTTTCAGTGTCATTGTATATGTTTATTCAGTGTATCCAACAATGTAGAGAAGTTGGAGAACTTCCTCAAAAAGTGACAGGGAAAAGCTTGGTACATTGAAACGATCTCTAAATCATCTTGCGTTTCGTTTTACTTGTGGCACTGTATTTTTAAAATCTGAATATTGTGATGTTTCAAAGTTATTTTTGCTCTTTTTTTTTTAACTGATTGATTATATCGGTCATGATTGCTTTTCAAGATCACTTCATCCTATAGGGAAAAAAATGTTCTGCTCTAATAATTATGAAAAAAAAGTTGTTGAGAACTTACTGTGCACTTGGCTTCATGGTGTTTATAAGCTTTGGGTTACAATCCTAAATTTACTACATCTGTTCTTTATAGCGTTCTGTGGTAGTGGTAGAAAACCATCGAAAACTAGATATGCTGTTCTATGAAAAATATCTGTGTGTGTCTCTACCAAATGCAGTGGCAGAAGTCCTGCAGATTTCCTTACCCAGGCCGCAGTGAGGTTAGGAGTCATGTAGTCCAGGAGTTTCTGGGAATCATATGATTCCTTATTCCTTCCCTTGGCCCAATAAGGGCCAGGAACAGTACCAGCTCTGCAGGTCTCCCCCCCCCTCCCGCTTATGTCAAATGGTCAAGAGGTAGACTACCAGGAAAAATATTCACTCTTCTTGTTTCTTGCCAGATGTTAAGTTCAGAGTAGAGTTTTGGAAATCCTTTAGACAAGATGCTTTGATTAAAAAAAAAAAAAGCAGAACAGAGTGTTTATAATAATCGTTAAAAGATAAGTGCTTTGCTGAGAAAAATGCAAAGTGGAGTGGCTATTCATGTTCAAATCTCTAAAGACAGCTGAGAGCAGTTCCCAAAGTTGCTATGGAAGCTTGGATAAAGAGGTCCCTTGAATGTGTGGCTATATATTACAAAGCATCTTTTTTTTTAAATTCAAGATTTACAAAGTCTTAAATCATAAGAGTTTAGGAAATGGTGTTTCCTGTTTCAAATTCTATTTGTTTCATCTTATAGTTCTTCCCTTCTCCTGGAGGTAAATCATTGTCATTTTCCATACAGTATATAAAAATAAGATATGTTTGATGTGTGGTTTATGAAGTGTATTCACACAGGAATGTTGCTTTAGGCATGCAGAAGAACTGATCTTATTAATTTATAACATATATTTACTTGACTGTGAAAGTAAGCTTTCAGTGATAGTGTGTCATGAATATAAAAGAAAAACAGTTATAAAAACCATTTGTTTCTGGATGAAATGCGTAGTAAGAAAGCCAGAAAGTCTCTGAAATTAAAGCTGTTTTTTCTTTTTTGCACATGGAATTAATAAAAACCTATATCAAGTCCAGTTAAAATAAATTACATATTTTCATATCATTATGTTGTCCCGATTGTGGGGAAGAAATAAGGTATCCTTATTTTAAAGGATGAAACTAAATTACAATTCTTGCAGTTTACCATATGGATATTGTTTTGCATTTTATATATGTGTTTGTGTTGAATATCACCATATAATAAATGTGTATATTGTCTAACCAGAGACAGTGTCCATTTTATCTTTATTTCAAAATCACTAACAACTCCTAGGCTAAATGATATAAGCATTGAGGTCAATTTATAGTCTTTTCTGTCTTATTTTTTCTGTCAATATAATTAATGGAAGAAGATTTTGTTCAAGGTTGTAGTTGTTTGAAACGAGGAGAATTATGTTTTATTTGTCTTCTAATTGTTTTGTTTTTAAAATTCTATATGATATTTTTAAAATTCTATATGATATTTTGGTGTCGTGTTTTAATTTTGAGCGCACTCTGCATGAATTTAAGCAATAGGATCTCATTACATTTGTGAAATTGCATGTGACTTAACATTTTCTTATTGGCTGAGACATTTTTCTCTTGCCTTGTCACAATTCTTTCCATATTGTCTGTGTCTACAACCTATAACAAAGACTGAAATTACCATGCTGTAAAAAAAGTTAACTCTTGGCTCCAGATATGATGTATGCTTGCATGCATCTTGTATGCTTGTGCAGTAGAGCAAGAAATATTAGGTGATAAATACCCATGTGTTCACACAGCATTTATATGCAGGTGCTAGATGTCAGCCACAGTTCTTGATTTCCTTTTATGTGGAGTTCTCCCTTTTATGTGGAGAAAATTAAAGCCTGAAGCAGTTGAATGCAGATATGACTGACATATTGATTGTTAATTAGACAGTTTGAATGATAGAGTCTGAAGGATGAAATTTGAGATGCACTTGTTTCCAAATCTTCATGTTTTATTATAGATAAGCAGCCAGTATTAAGGTGCTCAGTAATAATAACTTACCTTTATTATGTGCATACAAGAATCTAGGTTTATGGGGTAAACTTGTACACAATGATAAGACTCTTTTCCCAAATTGACATTTAAGTTCTTGGAAAACCAGTCGGACAAGTAGAGAAAGACTAGACGTTAATCTGATCAAGGATGGGTGTGAGCTCAGCTTTGAGCCTACATTATAATGATAGTGTAGCTATCATTACATAGCGTAACTATTTTCCCTGATTGTGTTGGGCTTTTAGTTGTTTGCCTTGTTTGGGTAACCAATTCCTAATTAACAAAAGAACAGAATAACAGAGTTGAAAGGTACCTTGGAAGTCTTGTAGTCCAACCTCATGCTCAAGCAGGAAACCCTATATCATTTCAGATAAATGGTTGTCCAATCTTGTCTTAAAGACCTCCAGTGTTAAAGGACCCACAACTTCTGGAGACATTAATTATGCTAACTGTCAGAAGATTTCTCCTTAGTTCTAGATTGATTCTCTCCTTGATTAGCATAGATTAATTGGGAAGAGAATTGTTGGTAGATCTATTGCTTGGCAACTCTGACCATTTTACAAAGTATGTTGTGTGGTCTTCTTGTTGTCTTGACACTACACCCAGGCTCAAGATTGTCTCATAAAGTGTTAGCTATTCCCCTCAGCTTGGTGTTATCTGCAAATTTGATGAGTTCCCCTTCTGTTTCATGTAGATCATTTATGAAGATGTTGAAGAGACCAAACCTAGAGGCACTCCACTGCATGCTTCCCTCCATGTAGATGTAGTTCCATTGAGGACTATCTTCTGAATACTTGATGTGATTACTTAGCCATTCTGTCAGTGGATGTGGTTAAATACTTATTTTGTATTTAGGAAAGAAATGTGTATCAAAATGTGAAAGCATGGTTTGTTAGCTGATGGTATTTCTGTTGTGCTATAATTTTCTTAGCTTATATGTTTTAAGTTTTGATAATACAGAAACTGCTTTCAAAGCTTCTTTAAATTAGCTTGAAAGGTAACATTATTTGTAAGCCACCTAAGGAGTTGGACAGCCTTGAAATGGGATAACTAATTAAATAAACATACGGTTGTCAGTGAGAACAATTTTGACCTCTTTTATTCCTTATGGATTTTCCTTTATTCTATGCAGTCCACTGGTTTACAATCTTTAAAATCTGATAGTCTTTCAATTTTTCAGCCCCTTTTCCCTCAACATTTAGAGGTATCTGCATACCAGAGAGGGTAGGCCAGCTGATTTCTGATAAAGTGTTTATCTCCAAATCTCTCAAATAAAACGATATATACAAGTGCATTCAAACTTGTAGGAAATTTCCACTCTCGCAAATCTCTTCAGCCATCTCTTTAATTATCTTTTAGTATTCCTTTCACAGCATCATTCTAAAAAGGAATTGGAGAGAACTTAACTGTCTCCAATGGAAGATAATTGTTGAAAGATACAATTCAGTGTAATAATAATGACACTTTGAATAAATGCATGAACCTATTGATAATTTAACTTCCAAGGTGACCTCTGCCCTGATGTGTCAGCTTGAATTTCAATTTTTTAAAAGTCATTTTTGTTGATTTCAGACTAATTGTAGGTATGGCTTTATTTACTATTTTTATCACCATCACATTACCTCTAATTTAAACATTATTACATTAACAGTTTGGAAAATTAACCCTATCATTTTATTACATGTAAACAGTTAACTGTATTGTTTGGTAACAAAACTTTTATTTGTAGGGAATTTCAGAGAGGTTTATCCCTGGGAAAAGTTTGTTGTTGGGAACAAATATACAAACATATATACAAAAAATGCAGATTTTGTTAGAGTTGGAGGAGGTAAGTAAAGGAAGGAAACTACTAAATTTATTTCAGCCAGAATAAAAGCTTGGAAATGTTTGTTAATATTCATATTAATGTTAATATTTGCCAAATGACAAATATTTAAATATTGTACATACTCATTATATAAAAATCAACTAAGTGGATTTTTAAAAGAAATCCATTTACTTTTCTTCTTTAAAGAGAGCTTTCAAAGAATTCAAAAGCATATCTGAGTATGGAAAGATTCAGTAATGTTTTTCGTTCATGGAAAAGATACATTGTTTTGAGGCCAAGAAAAGGAATGAGTAAAATGTGAATAATGATCTTTTACTTCAATTAATCTCTTAGAGCTGTAATCCTAGTAGATTTAAGATTTTCAAGTGGTTTGAAATATATAGGTTTATAGTGTGAAGAACCAAATCATATGGACTGTTAAAAAGCTTTTGTTAACTCTAAAATGTTAACAGGAGCTAGTCTATACTGCTTTTTTTTTAAAGTTATTTTATATAGCTGCTCGGTTATTATAGAAGAGTATTCTAAACTTTGTGGAAATAATATACGGTAAGTTTAAATTGTTATATCTTATTTTCACCAGCTTGCTGAAATATTTTAGTTCCTGCAGTGTTACAAATAACTGAAATAGTAATTTGAAGCTGTTGGTGTAGGTTCTATATTACTAGAAATCAGTGTGTCACTCATTTCATTTTTAGATATATAGGTAAAATGGTTTTGAGATATACATCAGTCTAGAATAAATGGCAAGTTTTCCACGTTCTACACTTCATCAGGTGGGTGTTTGTCTGAAGAATTCTTATTTACTTAGGTCATTTAGTGAACAGTAACATGTTAATTTGATTAAGAATTAAGTTTTACCATAATAGTTCCTAGAAAGTAAAATATAAAAACATAGAACAATGTTAGTTTAGTTAATCAACTTTCATGATTTTCTGAATAGTTTTATAGACATTTAAACAGTGTTTTGGTCATTTCTTGTACACTCTTCCAACTCTATTATTCTATTCTGTTCTTTTAGTGATACACTTTTGAACTGATACTATACACCTGTGATTCCTGGCAAGCTGACATTAACTGTTCATAGCTAGAAAAGTTTTACGTAAAACTTGAAAAAAATCCAACCATCTTTGAACTGCATAAGCCTGTAATCAGGGTGTTGACAGGAAATAATTTGTGAAACATACACTATTTTAGAACATCCTGGGAATTGAATTATTTCACACGTTAAACAGTATGATCAATATTTTCCATTTAAAAATGAAATGACACTTTCCCCAAACTTTGGAAGCACGATACAAATAGCAACAGCTTCCAAGCTTATTTTTTTTGAAAATGTGCATTTTATCGGAGTTGATTTTTAAAGCTGAAATATACTAAGTATATTAGTCTATTAAATATACTATTTTGTATTTTTGTCTGCTGTGTTTAAGATAACTGCTCTTTTAACTTCATTAAAATGTAAGTTGTATTAATTAAGCAAAAAATAAAAACCCAAAAGTTAACATTCCATTTTACCTGTACTTACTGAAAGCTAAATTAATAGTAAATTTTGCTAATGGGGACTGAAGGAGAATGACTATGATACGCCACAGGAACTTGTGTATTTGGATATAGCTCCTCAGTTGTTATAGAATAGTATTCTAAACTTTGCGAAATATGTAAGTTTTAAATTGTTATATCTTATTTTCACTAACTTGCTGAACTATTTAAGTTCCTGCAATGTTACAAATAACTGAAACAGTAATTTGAAGTTGTTAGTGTAGGTTCTATATTACTACAAATATAACAATTTTGCATCAATACCCTAATGCTTAGTAAAGCAAATATGCTGGTAATAATAATCCGTAATAATATGCATATCTATTTATATGGAAGTAGTATCTTTGTTTAATAATTGCTCTGACTTTAACCTTAACTGCAGATTTTGTAAGAATTTTAAATGTATTGAAATGGTCCCATCCTAACAAACAATATATGCAAATTCTATTGTTGTCACAGAGAACTTTGTAGAAGCTTTACAGAAATGAAATTCTTCTTCTCCATCAACATAGTAGTTTATGTGATGCATTAGGACATATGTGCAAAGCATCTTTATGAAGCCAGGCTCTAAATGTTTTTTACACACACACACAGACACACAGACAGACACACACACACAGAGGAACTGATAGCTTGGCCAGATAATTTAAATTCAACACTTAAAGATTCATTTTAGTTCAAGAGAGAGTGTACGTTTTGACTTTGAAAACATTAATAGCTATTAAATTAAATTTGCTTTTGCACTAAAGCATGTTGTATGCTTTAAACACATTTTTAAATACAGTCTAGACATTTCCTTTGTTATGAGTTTCTGTTTAGTTAATATTAAATCATCTTATACTGCCCTTGGCTATGCTGTATGCTTGCATTAGTTTTATGGTAAATAGACTTTTTTTCAGATTGGTTCAAATTTGTACTTATGATTTCCAAACATATGGTATTTGTAAACAGTTTGAAAATTAAGTTCTTAAAACTGATCAGTTCTATACATTTTAAGAAAGAACATTTGAAAGGGTAAGTTTTCTTATTAAAGATTGTTTTTGCCAATGTAGCTTATTGATATTACTGGTTGCTGTATAGTACAGGCAACTTATAGTAGTAACAAAGAAGTGAAGTGGGGAAGATGCTAGGTGGAGAAAACTAATTAATGACAATATAAATTAAGCCTAAATAAATATGGTTTTAAGTTCATATGTAGGCTAATATTTCAATATGTTCTAAAGAGATTTTTCAGTGTTTTTTCTCCTTTATTTTACACTTTTAGTATATAAATATCCCAGGTCTTTAGTTAATAGTAAAGTAAAGCTTTAGAATTTATAGATCATTTTGAAGGTCATTGCATTAATACCAGTGCTGTTCACTAATTAACATAAACTAAACCATCTAAAACAGTGTTTCATGATTCTATACATGCAAATTAAACAGTATTATTAATAATTGCTAGCTGGACAAACTATGTATTATTTTTGTACTTATTCTTACCTAATACAAACTGCCACTAAACTAGCTTCTAAAGTATCTGCAACAATCAGATATTTTGTCTTCATGAAAGGAATTAAGAACACATATTTTTGCATTATCTGCTACAATTTGAGGTTGTCATGTTTTTAAGCCCTACTGGGATATTTCCAGTATATTTGATTGTGAATTAAAAGTATCAAACCTGAAACAATGTGCCCAGAGTATTTCAGAAATTATTTTGTATTTACAGTATTTATGTTACCCTATTTGGTTTGTCTGAATCTGTAGTAGGAAACACATTTTAGTGTAGGATTTTACTTTTCACCACATGTTAATAAAAAGAGAATCCTTAGCCCTGGAAGGGTAAGGTACTTTGTAATTCAGTGCTAGCTGTATAAGCACAGATGTTTTTTCTTTTTTCCTTTCTTATTTCCCTATTGCATTCTTTTAAAAATAATCTCACTGTTAAGGATAGATTTATGCTACACTTGGAAGGATAATTTTTTTTTCATGTGCAGTTAACTATTATCACAGTTTCGAACTATGACAGTAAGAGAATATCAAATATTTATTAAAATTTAAACCATCTTCAAATTTAAATAACATGTGCTAAGAATTAAGTGTATTAAATCAAGTGCTTTGTAACGAACGCTGTAGATATAAATAATTCCTAAAGGGATTATCACTTTTTCTTTAAGCATTTCTTTTCTGCTTCTGGAAACTACGGTAGCACAGCAAAATGTTATTCTACATTTTAAAATGCATACATTTGAGCAGAAACTGTTCACCGTTTTACCAAAGATTCAATATATATTATCAGTTGAAATTGGTATTCTATACTTATGTATCTGTATCTATCAACATGAAATGGAATATTCACCTATGGAGGGAATAAAGATTAGGGATTTGTCTCCGTAGGCTCTTTAAACACAAATATATATTTAATTCTCCTTTATTGATACATATTTAATCTTATATCATCTGTATTTTCTCATCTTAAGAAAGCGCGACAGTTTTACAAATGAACTCAGACAATTAACGAATATATGAAATTGCACACATTTAAAAATATCTCTTCTAGAAAAATAAAAGAAAAAAATTAAGCAAAACAAACAAATCTAAATGCATGTCATTATGCAATGAGGAATTTAAAAATGTACTGAAAGCAATAAAAATATACTTGAATAGTAAAAGTAAACCATTTTAAAATTTGTATTTTATTTTAATTGTTCACCTTAATTCAAGTGGAAAGAGTTATAATGTATTAGATCAGGAAAGCTGAACTACAGTATCAGTGCGGTCCAAATAGAATAGAAGAAACAGCTTGCGCATTTGATAGTCCAAGGACAACTCAGATGGTGAACTTGAAAAAAAGAAAATAACTTTTATTGGAAAGCTAAAATGTATGAATCCTAAATATGTAAAGTTTGGCTGCTCATCCACATGCAACCAAACTTTTCCTGTTCGGTATTGTCACACAAAGGAGCTATCTACAAGCCCAAGTTTCTGCATTTCATTCCTGGAAGGCCCCTTGGGTGGCTAGCACTGAATGGTGTATTATTAAAAAGAGGCTAGTATCACGTTTCATTTTTAAAATGTGCATGTTAGAATGCCGTGTGTGTATAGTATAGTATAGTACAGAAAATAACCTTTCTTTTAAGTGCACTCGGGTTTAAAATGTATTTCGAAAAAATGTGAAAAATTCATGCCACTGTCTGCAAGTTTAAATTGACAGGCCTGTCGCAGTGTGCCTGTAAACTCTGCTCTTCTATTGACATTTTACTGTAAGTCTGTGTTTAGTTTGTAAAATATATAGCCGGTTTTCAGCTGGCTAATTTGTCCTGCAGTGGTTACAATGATGTTATATGAGAAAAGCAGATAAGCAGAAATAGCATATCCATTAGCATAGGATTTTGTTGGAATTATACTAGACTTTTTGTGGCCTCATCCCATGTAAATTCACTCTGACCTTTTAAGCCTTAATTGTTTTATGTTTCATACTCTCTACCCATATTGTGCAATGGCATGAAAAGCTTTGGCATACTCCTCCTTCTAAGTGTTGGACACAGGCATTACATAAGTTGATTTCTACTTATAAGAAAACCTACCAATGAAATTTGCAGGAACGATTTAGACTGATCTGTCCTTTCCCCTGTGATTCCTGAAAAACTCTTCCAAAGGAAATCTTTTCATTCATGAATGGGCATGTTTGGAACCTATGCTCTGAAATGGTTGGGAGGAGTATTTAATTTAATTCCGTTTCTTTTGTTTTATCCCAACTTTATTAAATATATAAATAACTCAAAAGTGGTGAATATGTCTGATACGCATTCCTCCTGCTTTCTTCACAGCACCCGTGTTGTGAATCAGGCTGAGGGAGAGCTATTTGAAACCCCACAATACAAAGGAATCATGTTTACATAATTTCATTAGCCTTCTGAGTTCTAAGTGGGAGTATGAATTTGAGAACTGGTCTCATGTCTAAGGTTGACATTTTTTTGAAGAAGTTTGATTGTAATCAGAAAATTGTTGCGGTTCTCCTAGCTGGATCATTGTAAATTAGATGCTATCTTTGGTATTATTCAAGGTTTCAAACATGTTTGGTACTAGCAGAACAAATGCTGGAGAATTTACTGCCAAAATACTAAATAGTTTTGGAAACAGCTGTCTGAAAGTTCTTATATACATGTATGCACTGCAATCTGTCAGGCAGACAACAATCTAGGCTTCTTTTGTGCTTTTACTTTTTTCTGTGTTTAAAATTTTGAGTAATATTTTTTATTTCCAATCATCTATTTGTCGGCAGGACTGCGGTTTTATGCTAAGTTTCTTAGATTACAATTCCAGAGCCAAAAGTAGTGTGTTATATGTGTTGACTGTATTCAGAAAGGAATTTAAAAAGAAGCTAATAAATAGTGTATAACATACTTGCATTGATTGGTGAAAAATAACTGAAAATCTTAAATCTGTTTTTTGAAATAGATACGTTAATGGCAAGTCTAAAAAGTTTTGATTTTAAAGAAATTCATTTTTCAGTAGGTATAAAACAGAATACACGGTTTGCCTTATTTTAATCAAGTGATCTTCCTATAATGTCAAACTAATTTGCAGACACATTTCTGCTGATCCTGCATAGGTGATCCTTCCAAGGTTGAGTATTCTGTTTGTAGGACTGTATGATCAGATAACTCTGTTCTTGCTGATTATTTTGAATCCTCTATGCTTGCAGTTTTTCAAAGAAAACGAAGTCTGAATTAAGTATGAGGTGACTATTTAACAGATCTACGGTTAGCTTGAGAAACATTAATGTAAATAAATGAGTCTTAACACATGCTTAACATAAAAAGATGCTGGGAACGATTGAGGGCAAAAGAAGATGGGGACCACAGAGAATGAGGTGGCTGGATGGAGTCACTGAAGTAGTAGGCATGAGCTTAAATGGACTCCAGAGGATGGTAGAGGACAGGAAG
>JANHFT010006089.1:22573-33732 GCA_032467955.1 Pseudoxenodon macrops | reverse complement strand
GGAAACTAATCAAGGAGAGAAGCAACCTAGAACTAAGGAGAAAGTTCCTGACAGTTAGAACAATTAATCAGTGGAACCATTTGTCTCCAGAAGTTATAGATGCTCCAATATGGGACGGTTTTAAGAAGAGATAGGACAACCATTTGTCTGAAATGGTATAAATCGAGCAGGGGGTTGAACTAGAAGGCCTCTAAGGTCCCTTCCAACTCTGTTATTCTATTATGTTCACTATTGAAGTGTCTCTCTGGGCAGTTTCAACAACTTCAGTAGTCTTGGTTTTAGTGGATTAAACATTGCAATTGATGCCTACAAGAAGCATGGTGCTCAATGGATGTACTTTTTATGCAACTATGCACATAGCAATATTAAGCAAGCCAATTACTTCCCTAACATATTGAAGGCATGCACAACTTTCTGCACAAACTTTCAGGCAGCTGGCTAGACGCTATAATGCTTGCTCCCATTATTTTCAATTATTGAGGGTTACACTCACTAGTGCATTGATTACTTATTTATTTCTAAAAGAGTTTTACCACTAATTGTATGCTGCAGTTTAGTTAATATTGAATAACTGGGTGTTTTATCCTTGTGCTGAAGGTTTTACATTGTCTGTTCCACTTGTTATATAAGCTCTTGCGTTATGCATAAAAATCGGGATATAAAGAAGAGAGAAAGGCTTGTCTTGTTTGAATATGTCTTTGCAGGTAAGCTTTAATACACACAGAGAGACATATGGCTGTACTACTGTGTGGATACAATCATTATATAGTTTAATCACTAGATCGTGTTTGTCCCTAATTGTATCTAGGTGTGTTTTCTGTCACTGCTGTATCTTTAATGAAAAGAGATACTATTCACAAAATGCCCCACAAAAACACATGACATAATTGTATATAACACAAGTTAGCCTAGTGTGGAAATACTTTATCAGTGAACATACATTTGAATCAGTGGTGAAATCCAATTTTTTTTACTACCAGTTTTGTGGGCGTGGTGTGGCTTGGTGGGCGTGGCAGGGGAAGGATACTGCAAAATCTCCATTCCCACCCCACTCTGGGGCCAGCCTGAGGTAGTATTTGCTATCTCAGGTTCTCTGAACTACTCAAAATTTCCGCTACCGGTTCTCCAAATTATTCAAAATTTCTGCTACCGGTTCTCCAGAACCTGTCAGAACCTTCTGATTTCACTGCTGATTTGAATGTGTTGAATTTCTGTTTCACCAACAAAGAAATAAAGGGAGACTAGTATAGATCAATTTCAAGCTATTTAGCTCTCGTCAGCTAGCTATACCCGTCTGGGATTTGAACCCGGGCTACTTGCATGTTAGGTAGTGGATGTATTAACCTCTAAGCCATGGACTCTCCTCCTCTCACTGGAAAAAAAAACACTTAATCTCTCTCCTGGTATAACTGACAAAGCAAGGAGAGTCCGTGGCTTAGAGGTTAATGCATCTACCTAATATGAAGCAGCCCAGGTTTGATCTACTTGCATAGAACATGTTAGGTAGACAGGAGCTGAGTTGAGTAACAGGAACTCACCCTGTTACTCAGTGCTTGGGCTCAAACCATTGAAGCATCCCCAGCATCATTAAGTCACTGAGTCTCTCAGCCCACAGTTTAAACTCTATGATATATCTAAGCTCTCACATCTATTCCCTAAAACGAGGAATTAACCAGATAGAAGTAGCTACGTCTGGATAGAAGCAGTGCGATTAACATGGTAACACTATAGCAACTAAGACTATATTTGGTCTGCTTTTATCATCAAGCAAAATTCCTCGCTTTATTTGGACTTGGACATCTACTTGATGTCTCCAAAAGTGAGTGGTAATTCATTGTCATATTATGCCTGGCACAAAACCTGGGTCACACACACGCTGTAGTACGGAGTATGTAGACAAATACATGGACTTTAATATTCTCAGAATATTCAATATTCAATTTGGAAACTGCCTGCAAACGCATTGTTTAATTTTCCATATACAGGTCTGAGACGACGAGCAGATGATAATGTTGCTTTGCAGAAGCTAAACAGATCTGGGTTTCAACAATATTAAAAAATAATAAGAAGAATAGCAATAGGGCTTAGACCTAGATACCTCTTCACAGTGCTAAGGGGTTTACAGAGTGAGCATATTGCCCCCAACAATCTGGGTTCTCATTTTACTGACCTTGGAAGCATGCAAGGCTGAGTCAAGCTTGAGCCAGTGAGAATCGAACTGCTGGCAGTGGGCAGAATTAGCCTGTGATACTGCATTCTAACCACTGCACCACCACAGCTCTTCCCTGCATTTCACCTTGAGTTCCACAGTGGAAGATAATAATAGATGCATTAAAAGTGCCTTCTTAACTTAAAATGATTATAAAGAGGAGAACCAGAATATCTACTGTCTGATCTTCTTTACAAATGAAATTAAGTTATACCGTATATAAAAACGAAACAGTTAAATGTTTAAACTGATAACAGCAAGCTTTTGAAAGTGGATTTTCAAACGCTGCTGCTGAAAATCTCTATCTCCCTCTCTCATCTCTTCATACAATTGAATGATCTTGGTATATCTCAGGGGGTACCTGACATTTTGCTGTTGTTTCATCATATTAAATCTACTGAGCCACATACAGTACGAAGATAAACAAAAGTCAGCTCACCTCTGGATGGATATATATTTCTGAAATCTGTGGTTAACCACTTTTAAAAACATCAGATTATGGGGATTTATAGACAGAAAGAAAGCTAGCCAAATATGCATCTGATGTGATCTTTCTAGGTGTAAAAATAAGCATTTCATAGGAACAGTTGGTTGAAACAGAACAATTACCTTTTGGTTTGATTGTATGAGCTAGTATGGAATTTCATGTATACCCTATGTCAGGGGTGTCAAACCTGATTTCATTGAGGGCCGCATCAGGGTTGTGTTTGACCTCAGGTGGCTGGGGTGGGCGTGGCTAGGGTGGGCGTGGCCAGCTCAACGTCACTCCTGTCAGGGGCGCTTGCGGTAGCCCGAGCACTCTGCCAGCAAAAATAGGCTCGCAAGCTCCCTTTTCGGCTGCCACAGTCTCCTGCAACCCTCTGCTAGTGAAAATGGAGCTTGGGAGGGCCGCATGCAGCCGCATTCACTCGCAGAGGGTTATGGAGTGCTGTAGCAGCCAAAAATGGAGCTCGTGAGCCTGTTTATGCTGGCAGAAGCAATACGGGTCAGTCCTTTGCTGTTTCCAGGGTGGCCCCGTGGCCTAGATCTAAGTACCCTGTGATCCAGCCTCCGGGCCTTGAGTTTGACACCCCTGTCTTATATATATATATATTGTAAACTATATCAAGATTTGTGCTGAATTGTTGGAATACAGCTCCATTTTCAGCTGCCGCAGCCTCCTGCAACCCTCTGTCAGTGAAAACGGAGCTTGGGAGGGCCACATGCGGACTCGCAGAGGGTTGTAGGATGCCATGGCAGCCAAAAATGGAGGTTGCGAGCCTGTTTTCGCTGGGAGAAGCAATGTGGGCCAGTCCTTCACTGTTTCCAGGTTGGCTCCATGGCCCAGACCTAAGTACCCCATGGGCTGGATCCGACCACCGGGTCTTGAGTTTGACACCCTTGTCTTATGTATGTTGTAAACTATATTGAGATTTGTGCTGAATTGTTGGAATGCAGTGGTAGCTTCAAGTTCAAATCTTACATTGACTACCAACCTCTCAATCTACCTGGAAGAATTATTATTAGAATGAAATGGGGGTTCAGGAGCAGCATATTGTAGCTCGACCTCCTAATTACCAAGTGGTTTATTTATTTATTTAACCACATTTACAGACCACTGCAATCCCAAAGAGTTCTCCGTGGTTTGCAGTCTAAAATATATAATAAGCATATACAAGTATTTAAAAACACCCAAATTAAAAGTTTGCAAACCAATTAACAAACATAAAAAAGGAATTAAATAGCAAAGCCAAACCATAACCCAACCAAGATGCTATCATAGTCCAATGCCCTCCAGAAACCCTTTGAAGCCTTGGTTACTACCTTTAGTCTCCAATGATCTGGGTCCTGGTTACCTAAGAGAACAGTTTACTCTCTAGGACAGGGGTGTCAAAATTATGATGACATGTTGTCATTATGTGACATATCACAACTTTTCCCCCTTTCGCTAAATCGGGGGTAGGCGTGGCCAGTGCGTGACGCATCCACCCCGCAGGTCGCAAGTTTGACACCCGTGCTCTAGGACATTTGCATTCAAAAAATAAAATTTGCTTTCACTTGATCCATCATGGAAGAAGGGGTCAGCCTATTCTCCAAAGCATCTAAAGGCAGGACAAGAAGCAATGGATGGAAACTAACCAAGGAGAGATCCAACCTAGAACAAAGGAGAAATTTCATGACAGTGAGAACAATTAATCAGTGGAACAACTTGCCTCCAGAAGTTGAATGCTCCAATACTGGAAGTTTTTAAGAAGAGATTGCACAACTATTTGTCTGAAATGGTATAGGGTTTCCTGCCTGGACTGGAAAACCTCCAAGGTCTGTTCCAACCCTGTTATTCTCTTCTGTTATTCAGTCATTTCATTTAAGTATCAGAATAGCAAACCAGAGAAGGAGAGAGAGACATACACACATCTCTTTTTTCTGCCTTTATCTCAATACTCTGAAGAAGAAGAAGAGAGAAAAAAACAGGCCAGATTTATCGTGATCACAGGAAAATGGTAGACAAACAGAACAAATTTATAGCAGAGGGGGAAAAATAAAGGTATTTTAGAAACTGCATGGTTATTCTTAATTGGACACAATCTGATTCAATCCTGGATGTGAAAGAAACCAAACTATTTTTTTTTTCAACTTAAAAGAGAATATATCAGTCTTTGGAACCTAGCACTCAACCTACTTGGAAGTTTCTGATCATTTTAAGAAATTTACATCCCGTTTTCTCTTTTGTTTTCATTCTTTTATTTTCTAGCTCTCGCCTCCACCTTCTCTTCCCTTTTGATTCATCTTGACACGTTCCAAATCAGCCTTTCCATGGGAGACGTTCAAGAGAGAAAGGCAGTTCATGAAGGTGGATGAACCCAGGCAAAACAATATGCTGTAAAAAGACAACCGAAGCAAAAAATCCAAATCACGCTGCCCTTTTCCTGAAAACCTGGATGAATTGATGTATAGACTGCCACTGCGTGACAAGATCATTCAAATGATGCACTGTCTTAATTCTTGAATGAAAACAGAAATACCCAGGGATGTTTTAGTTCATATCTCTTTATTAGCTCTGCCACATCTATCGATCCACATTTTCTTTCTTTCCCCCATCTGTCTGTGCCTCTCCCTCCTCCTCTTTAGTCTTTCCGTAGAACAGGGACGGTCTTTTCATTTTTATTGCTTATTAATAAGCCTACGAGTTTCTGACTAAATTAAATCTAGATTCTGCCAATGTCCTTTGGGGTTGCATTTGTTTGTTTGTTTTCAAAATGAGCTCTTTTTATGGAGAAAGGGAGGGAGAAGAGGAGTGAAAGCAGCTGTCAATTAGGTTTTAGAACTCAGTGCTGGCAGAGACATTAATATATATTTTTTTGCCGGCTCTGCAGTCAGGACGCTAGTCTTCAAACTAGTTCAAGGTCAAATTGCATCAGTCTTCCCCAAATAAGCAATGCATCTTCTCAAAATATACTGACAGGAAACCAATAATGTCCGACTGAAAGGATCAGGACATGTGCAAATTTCAGGAGCGCATCTGCTTCTGGGCCCAGGATTTAAGAAAGCCTCCTTTTTTTTTTTTTTGCCTTAGAAAAGTGATACTAATGCATCAAGGATAATTTAGCAGAGATAGTATTGCTACTTCCAGAACGGACTTTGAAGCTCAGGTTTTTTTCCTTCTGATGAGGGAACAGGATCGTATGTGAGATGACAATGATGATGATAGAATGGATGGACAAGGGGTTTTATTCGGGGGAAAAGTTTGTGAGCTCCTTTGTCTTCTTCTAGAAGTTCTTTGTCAAACTCGATTTCATTGAGGGACGCATCAGGGTTGTGTTTGTTTGACCTTGGAGGGGTGTGTGTGGGGCCAGCTCGACGTCACTTGTGTTGGGGGCGCCTGTGGTACCCCATGTCCTCTGCCAGTAAAAACGGGGTCCTGGCCTCCGTTTTCACCTGCGATGGCCTCCTGCCAGCAAAAACGGAGCTTGGGAGGGACATACACGGCCCTCCTGAGCTCCATTTTCTCTGGCAGAGGCACTGCGGGTCGGTCCTTCGCTGTTTCCAGGGTGGCCCCGTGGGCCTGATCTAAACACCCTGTGGGCCAGATTTGGATCACAGGCCTTGCGTTTGACACCCCTGTGCTAGAAAATTACCTGAAGGGGGATAGGAGAGGAAGAGAAGTAGTGTGCCTTATTGATTAACGATCCATCCATAAAAACAGGTTTCCATGCATTGTGTTTACTTTTGGTGTTCAGACTCCACACCAATTTGCACCACTCAGGTGACCCTGATGACCAGTTGTGGTATTCACTTACCTTCACTGCCGGTTCGGGAATGTGAGCATGCACCACTTCCTGCGCAGGTGCAAAGCGTCTGTGATCATGTCTGGGCAGGTGGGCAGAGATTTCCCCCGCCACCGCCACTACTGATTCACCTGAACCTGGGCAAACTGGTAGAATACCACCACTGTTGCTGAGACAAATAAACCTCCAGGTGACCTTAACAACCTGCTAAAAGAATGCAAAGGACCAGCTGTCTGCAAGGAGTAATAAATCCTTCCATTCTCCACCATCCAGTCAGAGCTGAAGAAGCTTCTTGGATGAGAAGCGAAACATCTTCACAGAAAAAACAGAAAGTCCTGTTTCCTCTTGGGGAAAAAAAGCACCTTTGGGACGTTCCTCTCTACTTGCCAGCTTTGGAAAACTAGATTTTTCTTCTTTCCCTGCTGATTAGATTTTCAGATTGAGAAGTGGGGTGAGATGCTGCTGCTGCTGCTTGCACGTCTGAGGAGACGTTAAACTGCAACGCATAATGGGAGGTATGAGAGAGAAGTGTGGAACTATGTAGAACAATTTAGATTGAATTAGAGAGTAAATTAAGTTGTAATTGGCTCCCATTATGATTATAAAACAGTATCAAGTATTCCAAGTTACAATTTACATCCTGATTATTCCAACCGTTTACAAATGGATGGTGAAGAAATGGCTGCCAAATCTCCTCATATGTAAATCTCACAGGGAAATGAACCCAGGCCCAAATTTGCTCTTAAATGCTTAGACAATTTGATCTTTCTGACAACATCTGGGGAAGGAAGGTGAGTATGAGCACTCTAGTTCAGGGGTGGGCTTCAAATTTTTTAGCAAGGGTTCTCTGTCAGGTTGGTGGGTGGGCGTGGTCATGGTGGGTGTGGCCTAGTTTGCCTCCTGCACCATGGCAGGGGGGGATTTATTCCCTTCCTGGTCTCTGGAGGCTTTCCTTGAGCCTCTGGGAGGATGAAAATGGCCTCCCCAGGCTCTAGAGGTCCTCTGGAGGCTGGAAACAGGCCCATTTCCAGCCTCCCCGAACTTCCAGTAGGCCCATTTTTCACCCTTCCTAAGCCTCCGCGCGCGCCCTTTACTTACTTGCATCCAAAATAGGCCACGTGGGGACTCCTAGGAAGGACAGGGTGGGTGGAGCCAGGCAGGAGTGGGATTTGGGAGTTTTCCGAACTACACAGAATCTTAGCTGGAGGTTCTCCCAAACCCCTGCGAACCCCTAGCAGCCCACCCTTGCTCTAGCTCGTTTTTATTTTCATTCCTCTTCTTATTAGCTTTCACTTTTTCTGAGTATCGCGAACTTTTTTTCTTATCTATTTGAGCTCCACACACAAATGCTGCATTTGCACAATATACTACATCAAGCAAACTCATCCGGGGAGCAAATTCTTGACATCTTACTCTCCGGTTGCACTTTGTAATGTAATCATGATTTGAAATTTGCTGTGTCCCTGAAACTAGAAAGAGCTGGGATTTAATAGTCTGGCTTGTGCAAACTCAAATGGCAGAGATAAGCACCAGAGAAGACGGCGATATGCACACTTGTTAGCCATTTATGACGGCTGCAGTTTCCCAGGGTCATGCGATCACCTCTTATGACTTCCTGACCAGCAAAATCAAGGGGGAAGTCAGATTCACTTAACAACCATGTCACTTACCTTAAAGACTGCAGTGATTCACTTAACAACTCTAGCAAAAAAGGGGCAAAATTCGCTTAACGGTGGTCTCACTTAGCAACAGACGTTTTGAGTTGAATTGTGGTCGTAAGTCAAGGACTACCTGTAACCTTTTTGTGAGCTGATGGTCACCTTTTGATATTTGTACGACATGCTGGGTTTATCACTGACTATTAATCAGTACATTGCAAAGCACTGAAAAGGCATGCTTCATAATGCATGTTGGTTCAAACATAGGACGTTGCCTTGAAGTGCTGAAGTGCTTCTGTTTTCCAAAAAGTTCCCCCCAGTAGCTTCAAAGGATGATTGCCCCCCACAGCATGTATCTGCTCTGCCACTTCACTTCACTTCCCTGCCGGTCTCAAGGCAGTTGTTGTCTGTCCATGCATACTTCATTTTTAATCTTCATAGCATAAATATTGCTAGAAAAAATATCCAACTGGCTCAGTTCCAAGCTGGGAAAAAGATGCTGGAAACATGGAGGATGATTGGAAAGATGGTTTAATGATGAAGCAGAACTAGATGGGTGGTTTTGGTGCAGCTGACCACAAGAAGTTGAGAGCGTTTTTTATAACTTCCTGTTCCTGTGCAAGAACATGCATCCTATTGGCTGTTGTAGGGGTCGTAGCTGGCTCTGTGGGTTGTCTGAGCTAGGTTTGGTTGAAGTTTGGAGCAATGAAGGGGCCTGTTGGTAATTCCTATTGTGGCTGACGGCTAACCCTACCTTTGTTCGGACCTTCCTGCAGGGAATTTGTTTATGAATAGAACTAGCCAAGTGACCTTGTCAATCAGAATGTTGGCAATTCAGCAGTTCGAATCCCTAGCGCTGCATAACAGAGTGAGCTCCCATTACTTGTCCCAGCTTCTGCCAACCTAGCAGTTCGAAAGCACATAAAAAATGCAAGTAGAAAAATAGAGGCCACCTTTGGTGGGAAGGTAACAGCGTTCCGTGCCCCTTCGGCATTTAGTCATGCCGGCCACATGACCACGGAGACGTCTTTGGACAGTGTTGGCTCTTCGGCTTTGAAATGGAGATGAGCACCACCCCCTAGAGTCGGGAACGACTAACACATATGTGCGAGGGGAACCTTTAGCTTTTTGTAATCTGCCAGATTATTTAGAAATCACTTGAAAATAGAACAATGTAGTTGTTTGATTATTGCTACTTTATTTTAAGAGTAGTGTGAATAAAAGTGTGCCCTACGTACCGGTATGTGTTGGTCTGAATAAATTATGTTGATACTGCTAAAGTTCTGTTTGTTCCTTCTGATATAATACAGATTTTACAACCTGTTTCCAGTTACAGGCAAGTAACAAACTAAGACTTTTTCAAACCTCTTCAAGGAAAAACAGCATTGGGAGACTTTTTGAGACATAATTGGGCATGCATTTGGGCCTATATTTCTTAAATTTGATTTCAAAAATAGAAAATCAACACACATTAGTGTTACTGAATCTCTCAGATATCAGAAAGAAGTCTGCTGATGAGAACTCACAGGTTCTTGGCTAATTGTCATCTTTGGGTTTCAAACACACCTCTGGTTCAAAGCTCACTTGAGTCACAATTTATATGATCAGCTGATAAAATCAGCCTAGTTTGCAGGGCTACTATAAGTATTGATGAAATAATATAAGCAAAGTACAGATCTTTTTTCACAACTTCAGTTACCCTAATAAATTGTTTTATCCATTGTGGATATATACATATTGTTTTACTGCATAAGAGATCTGTTCAAGCATTCTCTGAAAAATAATTAGATCTGGTTGCAAACCTTCTAATCAACACAAGGTGGAGCAAATCGTTTTCTTGAAGAAGAGGCCATTATTTTTATTACCTTATTTTTTTTCAAACCCAACAGGATGTTGTAAATAAATCATATAAAAGAGCTTGGGATGCTATTTTCTAATTCCTTAACTAAAGAATTCTCTGAAAACAACAAAATGGGACTGAATTTGGTGTAGGAGGAATTTGGCAAATTTCTCGCAAAAGAAAGAGCAAATTTTATTAAATACTTCTAAAGAGAAAAGGGGATGCAGTGGCTCAGTGGCTAAGACCCTGAGCTTGTCGATCAGAAGATCTGCAGTTCAGCAGTTCGAATCCCTAGCGCTGCGTAATGGGGTGAGCTCCTGTTACTTGTCTCAGCTTCTGCCAACTTAGCAGTTCGAAAGCACATAAAAAAATAAGGACCACTTTGGTGGGAAGGTAACAGTGTTTCGTGTGCCTTCGGTGTTGAATCATGCCGGCCACATGACCACGGAGAATGTCTTCAGACAGTGCTGGATCTTCAGCTTAGAAACAGAGATGAGCACCGCCCCCTAGTGCCAGAAATGACTAACACACACCTTTACCTTACTAGAGAGAAAAACATTCCAAAAATATTAAAATTAATTAAAATTAAAATTTCCCAAAGTGTCCTAAAGGAAGAAGCAGCTGGTAGCAATTCAGAATGTTGTTGGCTGGCCTATTCCAACCCCCTTCCTTCCTGGCCATGTGACCCAGAGGAAAATATATGTAACTCACCCTGTGCACATGTATGTGACAGGAATACACAAACAGACCAATATGCTATTTCTTTACACTGAAGCAAATCATTGCCTATGCCTATGACCACTGGTAAAGAGGTTAGAATCCTAAAAGTCATACTCAGGATGTTTTCCTCAGCTTGTTCATTCATTTCAACACTACTGGAGTTTTGAAAGAAATTATGTTTCTTGAGAGATTCAGGATTCTGTCTGCCTGTCAGAAATATATCTTTCAAAAATGGTCAGAACAGGATGACATTTGGTAGAATGGAAGAAGCTAGCAAAAGAAACACTGAATCTGAAAACAGGCAGGGGCCTAATGGAAAGGCAACTGGTGACTGCAGGGTCTCCCAAAGTGGTCAGTATTGACCGTCAAAGGTTGATGAGATGATCCAAGGGACAAGAAGCAATGGGTGGAAACTAATCAAGGAGAGAAGCAACTTAGAACTAAGGAGAAATTTCCTGACAGTTAGA
>JANHFT010006088.1:375612-407026 GCA_032467955.1 Pseudoxenodon macrops | reverse complement strand
TTTGTTTAGCAGAGTGATGGCGTTCGGGAAAAAACTGTTCTTGTGTCTAGTTGTCTTGGTTTGCAGTGCTCTAAAGCGTCGTTTTGAGGGTAGGATTTTAAAGGAGCAAGAAGTATATTGGCTAGGTAATTTGAAACTGTTTCCAAAGTTATAACAACTTGCTTAGCGATTGACGTAACTACCCATGAGTTCTGATTATTTGTAAAATAATGATTTGTTTATAGAAATAAAGATGTGATTTCCCCCTTTTTTAACAGGACAAGAAATTGGACAGGCAATATGAAGAAAACACCAAATCTCTGTTTGGTCCAAGTGTAAGTTTGCTTGCATTAATACTTTTAGTACTGCATTTGTTGACAACAAACCTCTGTTGGATAAAGTTTTCATTAGGTAGTCCTCAACTTATGACCAGTCATTTAATAACAATTCAAATTTACAACAGACTCAAAGTTTCTAATGACCCATTCATGAATTACAACTGCCATACCACCCCTGCAGTCATGTTGTAATCACATTTTGGGCACTTGGCAACTGGCTTGCATTTACCACCTGCTGCAGCATCCCGCAGGGACACATGAGAGCAGTTTAACTTTTTTTGCTACTTTACATCCAGAAATACCCACTAAATAAGCTGGATTTAGATTTATGACCACATGGTTCGTTTAATGACTGAGGTAATTCGCTTAATTACCATCGTAAGAACAATCATAAAATTGAGTCCAGTTATGTGGTAACTCAACTTATGCCTACAATGAGTTACAACAAAAATTCCCGAATTCAGTTGTCCTAATTCAACGACTATGTGGCTCAGTGACTAAGACACTGAGCTTGTCGATCAGAAAGGTTGGCAGTTCAGCGGTTTGAATCCCTAGCGCTGTGTAACGGAGTGAGCTCCCATTACTTGTCCCAGCTTCTGCCAACCTAGCAGTTTGAAAGCATGTAAAAATGCAAGTAGTAGAAAAATAGGAACCACCTTTGGTGGGAAGGTAACAGCATTCCGTGCGCCTTTGGCATTTAGTCATGCTGGCCACACATGACCACGGAGATGTCTTCAGACAGCGCTGGCTCTTTGGCTTTGAAACGGGGATGAGTACTGCCCCTAGAGTCGGGAACGACTAGCACATATGTGCAAGGGGAACCTTTACCTTTACCTATTCTTTATTTAATTTACATTAGAACTTGGAAAATTAACTTAAGAGTTGCGTCTTTGCTTTACAATCTTAGCATTTTTATTTTTACTGAGACATCTAAGTATTTATTTAGAAATTTTACTATTTAGCAAAATTAATTATTCAGAAATCCATTATTATAGGATCTAATTTTTAAATATGGCAAGAGTTGGCAAATGTTATGACTCAAACAATGAACCATGGCTTTAATAGGACATACACGCTTCTTTCTGTGACTGCAGAAAGAGCTAATTGGAAATTAGATACACTGCAATATTAACTTGTTTATGATATAAGCCAGTATTATCTTGAATGGCTCTTTATTTTGTCCCCTGATCATGATGTTAAAACAGAGCTCACACATCCTTTGCTTGCAAGGTTTGTATTTTTTTAAAGCAGATATCAATGTGGTATGATATGCCACATGAATCTGAGTCTATTTTGAAATGTCACCTTTCCTTTTGACATAAAATATCAAATGTTTACTGCTATTGGACCCGACTGTTAGTATATCTCTCTCCCTCAAAACTGTAATCAAGAATATTAGACTGTCCCAGGTTAATATAAAGTGTTTCTATAGTGCTAAAACAACCCAGGCTATAGAAATAGATATTTGAAAATGCTCATGAATATGAGGCATAAGATACAAAAAAAAATGGCATAAAAATGTGCAAACCTCTGAATCAAAAAAAAAAAGCAAAAATAGTAGGGGCGGAAGGCAATGCAGAAGAAAAAGTATGACATTGGTTGTCTGTCATAGGCCATGTTTTTAAATCCAGGACATGTAACACAGCAACAAGAGCTGATCATTTTGTTTAATCACCTTTTGGATTTTTGCCAGATGGTCTCTATTGAGAGTGCTGCAAATAGAGAGAGATGAACTGCATCTAACATGCCACTAGAGCTTTCCTGTAAATGTCTGAGAACCGAATCCAACGAGAATTTAGTCTCAGAGCAGAAAGGATACATTTAAAAACTATGTGCATTAACTATACTTTTCCCCATAGAATCCTCACTTCGCATGAATAATTTACCCACTCTTATGTTAATGGGATCATGAAAGTATCCCTCTGTCTTTAGTGCAGCTATTCTCAGCTTTCAGTAATTACCCCACCCAGTGAAAATAACATGGCTCCTGCATTTGAACATCCTACTAGTACCTGACAATTAGAAAGATCATGGCTGACAGTAGAATGGTCCAAAAAAATGGTCAGAGCCCAAGTTGCCTGAGGGAAATTTTGGGGAAAAGAAATTCCACTGTCAACATTTCTTTAGTTGCTAGAATGAACATAGTAAAAAGAAATAGCATTTCTCCCTCTCTCTCTGTCACAGTCTTTCTCTCAAACAATATTTACTGATAAAGCAAAAAAGAGACACCTATTATGAGCTAACTATAATTTACAGCAGGCAAAAATTAAGATGAATTTAAATACAGAACCATAATAGTTACTTTTTCATATTAATTTGTAACAGTCAAATTTAAGACAACTGAAATTTCCGACTTTGGAAGGCGTTTACATGATAGAAAATAGACAGTTATAAACTAGCTAGTTTTTGACTTCTGCCCATAACACTTATGCTGTAGTTCAACATGTTAAAATTATCAGGCTGGAACATCTGGGAAAGAAAGCTATGAAACAGCAGGGAATGTAACTGGTTTATTGTTTATCTTTTGTTTATGAGTCAGTATTCCAGTTTTAATTACTACCCTAAATTAAATCCTAACAGGCATCAGGAGACATCATTTTAGTCAAGTTAACTTTAAAAAAAATCAGACACTCAAATACTAAATTTTTCAAATAATTTAACATACGTAAAATTCAGGGGGGGAAATCAACATTTGGGAAAGTACTGATTTATGGAAGCATTTAGATTTTAACAGTAATTTATAATAGAGCAATTAGAAATGCAAACGTGTCAAGCAGTTCGGAACACGAGGCAGATTTAACATCTTGGAAGATAAGTATTGTACACATGAGCAAATGTACACATAAGAACATCAAATATCAAGGAACATACTATACTCTTCAACTCATTAATATTGTTCAATTATATTCTTTGAGAAGCCTGGTAGTAAAACCATTTTAAAATATATGTATATTTGTGTGTTTTGTCTAATAATAAATGACCATTTTAGGATTAACAAAGCAGTAAGAAAATAGAAAGTTAAAAAACAGCTGATAAGATATTATGCTATTTGGCATCTGTCATACCATATTTAGATATATTTTAGAAAAGAAGACTCCAGCTTAAATAATAACAATATTCCACTGCTAGAAATTTCATGAATATGAAGGAACAAAGAGAATGTGTCAAATCCTAAGTATAATTAATAATATTCTTAAATGTGTGTTTGTATGAATTTTTTTTAATTTTAAATATCCCATAATTCTGAATTATGAGCGTAAATCTAGCAGCTAAAATTAATCATATTTAAAGAACTAAATAACCTCCAACTTTAATTTTAATGAAAGAGAATTTTTTAAACAGCATAAATAAAAGTTGTGCAAGAAAATTACAATAAACATCTAACCTAGGTGATTATTAATAAGAGATAAATATACAAAACACCAAAAGTAAAGTTAGGAAGAGTAAGAATTAAAAAAAGAAAGGTAGATAGCTTAATAAATTGCTAATGTCTTTAGCTCAGTTTGTTCTGGCAATTTAATAGTTAATTAGCATGCAGGATGTGTAGTGTGAGCTCAGCAGTTACTGGGCCAACTGTCTCTGTATTTCTGGGAATTCTGCCTATTCACAGTGCAGAGATTGTTCAATTAATGCAAAATGTACAAAATGAATTTTGCAAAAATGAATTGCAAAGAAAACCTCACTACAATGATTTTACTGCAAGGATGTCAACATCAATTTTTTGCTCATGTATAACTAATAATTAAAACAACAGATTTCATTTTGCTTATGACAATTTATTTTATACTGGCACATCAAAATATTGAAATACAAAGTTATTTCTTTAATTAATTGCAAGTGAATACACACTATTGTTTTAACCAGAAAAAAACACCCAAGCCTGGGAAGAAGTTACAGCAAATCAAAGATTCAGCAATAGTCTCCAATGTATAAGCATCTTGTTACAGGGGAGCAACATTATTTTTCAAACATCGAGAAGTTTAATCTTACCACAGCTCCCATCCATAGTGGAGATGACTAATGCATTTAAAGATAAGGACAGGCTCTCAATATGAACAAGAAAAAAAGTGTTTTATAAAATCTATTTCTCTGCTTTCATTCATATGTCATGGGTTTCTCATCAGAGGAAAAGAAAGAACAGCAGGACCTGGACAAGACATTGGATACACTTAGCTCTGGAAAGCCAGATCATAGTGTCCGTGCATGGCAGAAATAAGCTCCATAGCAACTTATTTGGCACCCATGTATTTTGATACAAAAATCACTCAGCCCAGGAGTGTGTTGAATCCTCCATCCAGATACCCAAAGTGCAGAAAGGCAGAAAAAAGCTTGAAAAAAAGCACAAAATGATCTACATGGGAATAATGATCCACTCAGGAATAGTCTATTTCTCCTGCATAGCCCAATTTCTACAATGAATTTTGATGAACATCAATTGCACTTAGATACATTAACACGAACTTCATGTACTTAAACTTCAGCATAAGAGTACTCAACTTTTGGAAAAATATTTGTTAGGCTTTTTTTTCCAAGCTGTGTCTTACTATCAGAAAACAATGTTTTATGGACCTGAAAATGCTTTACTGTTCAGTCTTCTGTATTGTGACTACTGATATATTACTGTGAATGTTGCCTGTGTTACAAGACATGACAAGTGCTAGCTTACATCAGTTGCATGTATTTACTAATAAAATGCAACCATTATCAACTACAAGAGAATTGATGAACTGTTGGGGAAGGCATTTCTAGTGAGCCCTACCTTCCAGAGCCTAGAGAGTTCCAAAGTTATCAAAATATTCATGATGTTGAACTAAAAAAGAGTAAAATGATCTAGTCGGTCTTAAAAACATAAGTAGTGCAATATAAAATCTTACTATGTTTTGTTAGTACTGCAAAAACTGTAATTAGAATTAGTTCATTTATTATTTCATTATTATTATAGCAATTAAAGAGAATTAGAACTTTTTATCCTTCATTTTCATACAACAAAACTCTGCCCAAAAATCTTTAGCTTCTTGAAAATACTCAG
The DNA here is from genome assembly GCA_032467955.1 of Pseudoxenodon macrops. Classification (NCBI taxonomy): domain Eukaryota; kingdom Metazoa; phylum Chordata; class Lepidosauria; order Squamata; family Pseudoxenodontidae; genus Pseudoxenodon; species Pseudoxenodon macrops. Next base: position 401,680 of record JANHFT010006088.1, on the reverse strand, counting down.
CTGAATACATTCACAGATACATATGCATAAACAGAATGTCTCATTTATACAAATGCTGAGGTTTCGATAGTTAATAATAAAAAATAACCACCTTTATTTTTATTTCATGTCCTGGTTATTTTACATAAGTTTAGATTACATATTCATAAAAGGAACAGTTTGTGTTTTAAGTGTGTATGGTCATGAATACACCCTGACATTTTTAGTATGCCTCAGTTTAAAGAGCATGTAATGTATATGTATATGTGTGTGTCATTGTTGTATGAACTTTATCATAGAGCAGATAATCTTTTCCAGCAAGTGATAAAACATCAAGTCACCCAAAATAATATTTAAAGTCTATTTTAGATACAAATTGACTCACTTATACCTCTTTATCACATAACACCTCTCTTTAACATAATTTTATATAGAGGGAGCACTACGGTTCAGCGGTTAAAGACACTGAGCTTGGCATCTGGAAAGCTGACAAGCCAGGTTTGAGATCCGAGGGCTGCACGATGGGGTGAGCTCTCGTTATTTGCCCCAGCTCTGCCCACCTAGCAGTTTAAAAGCATGCAAATGCGAGTAGATAAATAAGTACCAATTTGGTGAGAAGATAATAGCATTCTGTGCACCTCGGCATATAATCATGCTGGCCACATGACCATGGAAAAGAACGTTGGCTCCCTCAGCTAAGAAATGGAGATGAACATTATCCCCTAGAGTCAGACATTACTGGACAGGGGAAATCATTACCTTTATACAATCTTATATTTGGGTTGAATTTTCAGTCATATGCTGCTGCTTTTAACACCTACACAATTGTTCTGTTACTTTTATATTTCTTAAGAACATTCTTCTATCCTGATTTGATGGATATATGCCAAGGACTTTTCCAAATCAAAGAAATCCCTGTCGAATTAGTATTAGAATAATTTTACCAGAACCAATATTACTAGGAGACCATATTTCCTAGCTCCAACTTTAGAAAAGAACCAAACACTTCAAATTTGGAAAAGCTACGTCTTCCCTCAAAACAAGTTAGGCTAAAAACTCAAAACACCACATTTAGCCATCTAAAATAAACATTGGACATGAAAAATATCTGTCCCTTGAAATATATAGCAGTCAGCGGCAATAATCTGAATCCATTTATTAAAATATTTTATTCATACTTGTCCTATATCATTAGATGGAGGAATACAAATGAATAAAACAATTTTTAAAAATCTAGATACAAGAAAAATCTGCAGTATGAACTAACTACTGAATGAGGTAGCTACATAATGGATCAGTAAACTATGTTGCTTCAGCTTGTTGAAGCAATGTTTCAGCAACTAGTCTTTACAGTAGATGGCAATAATTTTGTTGATATGACTAATTCAATTTTCTATTTCTATTCATCTCAGATTCATCTCAATTAGAATTTTTTCAGCATTATCTATGGGAGCTTCAGTAACATTGGTTGGAACAAAATAAATGGGAATTTAAAGGATAATTATGATAATAATAGACATTGTGCTGCAAGTACACAGCCACATGCATATCTGTTATCATACTGATTGTGAATACCAACATTTTCTTCTACATGTGGTTCTCCCTTACTGAATCAGGATAAAATGTTGCTTTCCAATTACTGTATTTCTTGTTTTAAACATAATAAAGCAGTGTCCGCTTCAGCAAAGAGAATAGAGAGTCTAGGAGAATAGCTCTTAAGTATTTTTAAAACCTAGTAAATCTTGAGAGGCCTTCTGAGTACAAAACTACTAGAAGATTGAGTACTTATTATATCTTTATATCATCAAGCATATAGCAAGTATTATTTAATGACTTTCCACATGGGAAGTCCACACAATTTTAAATGTATAATCAGACTGATTTTATATTTTCATACATAACTCTTACTTGGTCACATCTGAAGTACCCAATAAAGGACAGGATAATCTAAGGGAAAGCATAACCATCACTACAGTATACACAGAATATCTTAAGTAGTGATTTTGCAATGACATTTTACTCTATTTTATATAGAAAAAGGATATTCTATTACCTATAAGACATAGATTCTCTACCAAACAAGTAGTTGGATAATAAAGCTGCACATACCTTTTGAAAGATTGATTTGGGTTTTATACATATACAGTACTGCCTAGCAAAATCTCGGAGTCTTCCTTCTCTCCTCCCCTTCTTACAGTCTTTTTCTGCTATCTCTCTTCCATAACTCAACTAACCCAACAGAACCAGCCAGTTTTAAATTTCAGTTGGGACCTCAGTGACCTGTTAATGAATCTACAGAGAGGAGGAAAAACTCACTGTGTTGAGTTATGCCTGGTGTTGCTAGCTGACTAGGAGTCAGAAATGCTTGAAGCGTTAACGTAATTGGAAGAATGTGAAAAATGAAGCGTTGGACTCCTGAGCAAAGTGAAAGGTCAAAGCAAGACTTACACAAAACAAGTCTCTGGAAGATGGCCTCATTATACCATTAAAACAGTTTCTTTCCTCCCCTTGCCCCCACCTAGTTTTCTTCCTTTGTAAAATGTTTTTGTGTTTTATTTCTATTAATAAGTTTAATTAATCTTTCTAGCTTTTAAGTAAGCAAGTTAATAAATGCATACAAGAAAAGAAAGCCAAGTATATTTAACTTTTTGATCTTAGATAGAATAATATTGTCTGAAACAATTTTGCCTGTATGATTTGAACCATGGTAAGGCAATAAGTGATACTAATACTAATGCAGATATTATAATGTATGGAATAGTTTACTTGAACATCTAAGATGACTTGCTAAAAAAAACCTTATAGAACCCAGCTAATATAATTAGGATTATCTTTCATTGAACAGTAGTCAAAGGCTTTAACTCTTTCAATACCAGCATTTAAATTCACTCCACTGTACTTTTCATTTCACACTTTTTCATTTTATAAGGGTGCACTGAAGCTTTTTAAATAAAATATAAATATACTTTATATTTTTTCTATTTATAAATAATTATTTTGGCAATAAACTTTCTTATGATCTCTCAAGTTATCAAGTACCATATGTGTATCTAGAACATAAATGTAGAAGGTTCAACTATTCTAGTGTTGTTCACCTTCTCATGATTACACATACAAGGAATATATGCAATGAGAAATGCATTAAGGATTATAACATACACTATTTGTTTTATCAAACTATAAAAGCTGGTAAAACAAAAGTTGTGATGCCTACAAATAAACAGAAAATGTGTATAGAACAGATAATAGTGTATTAGAAGTCAAGAAGACTGAAGTATGATGAGAAAGGCTGACAGCGAAAGATAGAAACTCTAATACTTGCTTATCGGTGTATTGTAGCACTAACCATTTTATATACCGGTAATTCATCTCAAGGAATTTTTATTGATGTTTTAGTTGCCAAAAAAATTGCATGTATGTGTGTGTGAAATCACCATAAAAGGTAAAGGTTCCCCTTGCACATATGTGCTAGTCGTTCCCGACTCTAGGGGGCGGTGCTCATCTCCGTTTCAAAGCCGAAGAGCCAGTGCTGTCCGAAGATGACTCCATGGTCATGTGGCCAGCATGACTAAACAGCAAAGGCACACGGAACACTGTTACCTTCCCACCAAAGGTGGTTCCTATTTTTCTACTTGCATTTCAAACTGCTAGGTTGGCAGAAGCTGGGACAAGTAACGGGAGCTCACTCCATTACGTGGCACTAGGGATTCGAACAGCTAAACTGCTGACATTTCAATCGACAAACTCAGCGTCTTAGCCACTGAGCCACCATAGTCATGTTCAAAAGGGGGTTTTACCTTTAAAATCCTATGGCAAACTCCTTTAAACAACCCATTCCCAGCATAGTCAATGGAATTGGAGTTAGTCAAATCTTAGGGATAAGAAAAGTAGGGTTTGAAGATTTAAACATAAAATTTAAAAAAACTTAGATTACCATACTCTTGCTGTATTAAATTAAGTAACAAGGTAACTGTCTAGTTTGGAAAAGCACAGTCTAGATGAAAAATATTCCCTTCTGAACATAATATAAACACTGTTGAGTCATTACTGCATCTGACTCAAGTCAATGGAAAAATTTAAAAACTAACAACACTTGTTCATAGTAGCTTTTTAAAAACTATTTTTAAAGAAAACAGGCCTTTTCAACCGATAACTGATTTTATTACAAAAAGCAGGCAATACAATCAATTGATATAGCATCCATTATGCAGAGATATAATTCCTAGTTCCATCATTCCAATCCAGATTATTTCTCCAAGCCACTAGGAAGATATTTTTCCTGAATGGTTCTTAGCAGCTTGTGTCTGCGTGTGATTTGAATCAGGGCCATTCCTTGAGGCAAGATTTAAATACCTTCTCTGCCATAACATGGCTCAGACCCAAATCACACCTTGTAATATGTGGCTGTATACCTTAATCTAAGCTTTCCCACAACTGCCTCTAGTCTTGGAAAGAGAAGTGAAAAAATATTGGGCAAATATTACTGAGGATGGTCCTGATTTCTGGAACAGAGATAAACAAGCACAGAGTCTTTGTTGCTTTAGGACATGAAAATTTACTCCTGATGAAGGTAAATAGCTATTAATCCAATTTAGTGAGTTCATCATGGAGTTCATCCAGGAATTATACACATTCATAACACTCATTTGTTTTTAAATATACATAATCATATATATAGGAATCAATTATTGCAATTAGTGTGAGTAAGCTTTTAAAAAGAACATCCAAAATATAACATTTTAATCTGTTGGACAAATTATACAAAGCAAATCTATTTTTGCTCATATGAAGGCAAGTACATCTTCTCTAAACTTTTGGTTTCTATATAGATAAATAGCATTAATAATATACTTTCTTAAATAGAAGTTAACAACATTGTAAAGATGTAGGACAGTTTTGAAAAAAACTAGATTATTAACACTGGGATATTATCAAACATCCACTTTAATCTTTGCAAAAAGATGGATAGCTAAACTTTTAAGGATTTTTTTCTGTTAATTTCAATAATTAAATATGAGTTTGAAAAACATCGATTATGCAAACTGGAAGTATTAAGACAATAAAGTGCTAAATTGGATTCCAATCCAAATTTAACAGGGAGCAAATGTAACTTATTTGTGAACAGCTATGAACATCACTGTCCCATTAAGTGTATAAAATGTTCACATTAACCATGTTAAAGTAGGACTATAATTATGATGGACACAATGCCTACGTCTTATACCACAATCCTAAAAATGTTATCAGACATAACTAATTTATTAGTCATTTATATAACTAATACAAATTTAATCTATTTCCAAATAAAGCAAGGTAGGTAGAAATATTAAGTGGTAATCCACAAGCAACTCATTACAAAAGGAATTCTTAATTTTGTTAGAATACTTTAGTATAAAATCTACTGCCAATTTCAAACTATTCAATAAATGCATCCTTTGTGCAGATGAGTCAAAATTGTTTTTGTTTTCTTCCTGTGCTGGGTTAAGAAGAATATTTCAACTGGCTAGAAAAGCCTTTTTTCAGTTGACTGTAATATTTTTCTATTTAGAGACTAACGTGAATTGCTGCACCACAGCTGGGGTGCATGTCTGCCACTATATTTACTTACACCACCACACATGCACACACACACACATACACACACACACGCACACAGAGAAAATCCTGTAGATAACCAAATTTGTAAAGGAATTGGCAGAACTAATCAATTGTTATTGCAAAGCTTGTTTGAAGATTAGATATTTGGCTTTGAAATAAAAATAAAATACAGCTAAGAAGGTTAAAAAAAAAGGAAACAAGTGTCTCCCTAAGTTACAGCTGATTACACTGCAAGCCTGCCATTCATGTGTTTACACTAAGGCAGATGTACTGATATAATAAAAGACACTGAAGTTATTTTAGTCATGCCTACTTTGCACAGGGGAAAAAAAGCTTAACCTTTTACCTTGCTCACTGCTGTTGTCTCCACTCTGGGAAGCATGGCCCCCACTGGAAGGCCCTGGTGTGCCTGCTGAGTGCGTTGACGTTGCATCATCATGATCTCTCCAAGAGGAAGGATTCTGGTGTCAGAATGTCCATTTTTTCCCACAGTTATCATTCCAATAGCAAATCGAGGAAGGGAGGTTGGGAAGCCAGAAAAAAAGTAGGCAGGTTAGCGTTTGCAAATATTCCTAAAATTCAGATATTGTTCAGAGGCAAATGATTACTGAGGTTGCAATCCTATACCATTTTACCTTGGGTTGTGTTTTCCTGAAGATATGAGATTTGCTTTTGATTCAATATGTACAGAAATATATTGTGACATACTAACTATATTTAAGTCACTTTCATTTTCATATATTTACACAATAATAAAATGCAGTTCTAATAATATGTTAAAGTTCTTCTCCTTAAAAGAGCTTTTTTTACTTTTTATACTTGTAGCAAGGTCAGTTAAGGAAATATTTTAACATTATATATGTACATGGTCAGAAAATAATTCCATAGATGAGCCTATGAAGGCATATTAAGTTCAATAGCAATTATTCCCAAGTAAACCAATATATGATTGCTGTCTAGTTCTGATAACAATAATAAAAAATAACTAGGAACATTCAAAAAAACAGCTGAACTACTATCTCTCTTTATTTCAGTTTTCCCTACCAAATCTGCAGCAGGGTTGTTGTTTTTTCTAATATAATATAATATAATAATTATAACAAACACAAAAACTTTTTTTCTCTCTCTAGTATAACATCTATTACAAATAATATCCTAAACAAAATATATCTAATACAGAAGATGAATAATGTTTTTAAAAGATTATATAGCTAAAGGTTATCTAGATATGTAAGTTTAAATGGTCATTTGCAATATATTCTTCTATAAACTTTCTATCTGATATATATAATGGCAATACATGAACTAATAATCATTGAAGATTTGGCAAAGCTTCCCTAATTCTACAGTACTTTGGTAATATAATTCCCATTTTTAAAAATGTATTGATCATCTGTTTTCCTGAAGAGAACTGCTATTTAAAAAGATACATGAAGAAAGCTGAAAGTTGCAGCTAACTGCTACTTCACTAGGCATATTCTCCTTCTGGTCCTCCTCCCTTTTCCTGATCATTCCCAATACCCTGCTGTTGCTTAAAGGAAAACAGGAATTCTACTGTACAGGAAAAGCTTTATCAGCACCACATGAAGGCAGGCAAGGGATGGAATTTCCTCCAGCAGAAAAGGAGAACAAGAACACATGCAATAGATCAGACTTAGAGCTGAACTTCCATTGCTTGTCACCTATCCATGACAACTTAAATTAAATACATCCTAACAAGAAGCACTTTTTGTAAAATATTCTACACTCAGAGAAATATCATGAACCTTAAGCAATTCCACAGAGAAGGCATTAATATTTACTTTGCAGTAAACTTCAGCATCACCATCAACAACTACATCTAAAAATTTAGAAAATTTAGAAAAATACCAATCCGTTAAAAAATGGAGATGGAAAATAACCCCAATAATTAAAGCTTTTTAATGACTTCCCAAAATTATTGCATTTTGAGCCAAATGCTTAATTACTTAATTATCAGGTTGGCAACTGAAGCTCAAGTTATCATCTTTAAACCATGTTCTAAATAATTTCTTATAAAAATATCAAGTAAGCCTAGATAATCACATTCCAACACTAAATTGAATGAGCATTAATATCTAAGCAGTGAAAGAGAGATAGATGGAAACAAATAGTTAATAATAACTACACAACTCTCTTACTTAGATCAGTAGAACAATCTACAAAAATAAATCAAAATTGAAATACTACATTAAAAAAATAATTCTCCATCAAACTAATCTACACATTTTTGCCTAAATCAGTTTTCACTTTATAGAAAGTCAAACTGAAAAATAACAAAATGCTATAATTAAAAGTAATACTCTTCAAATTAATATTCTTCTCCCACAATATACAAAAATAATACCATATTGCAAACTTAGGAAGGTTTAAAATAAAAAGAAAACGTTAAAAAAATCTGAAATGTTTCGATTTTATACTTATATCTATTATGTGTGTCTATATGGAGACACACAGAGATGCATATACATGTGTATACACATACACAAAACTACTAAAAAAAACAATGTTGATTAGATTTCAGGAAAACGTATATGGAAATAAAATGTCACGATCAAGCAAGTTTCTGTGCATTCTCGATTAAACAGATTGAGCCTATGAGCTCCTCTTTTTATCTCTGAGTTAGGAAACCACTCAAATAGCTTCAAGCTGAAGGCAAACAGCAGACAGGAGCACTTTAGCCCTCTGCAGCCTCTCTCAGCGTCAGCTGTTTGCCGGATGGTAATCAGATAAAGAGTTAGAAGAAATACATGAAAAAGGTAACAAAACAATAGCCTGGCATTCATTTAGTCCTTCAACATCATGTTAAAAGCTGATCTTTATAAAATTTATAAAACAATATTTTCCTAGGACGCATATTTCAGACACTATGATGTTAATGTTATGTTCTTCAGGTTTTCTTAAAAGTAGCTTCTGTGGAAAGTCTTTATGTTCACTATTAAAATTTTAGTAATTTATCCAGTTAACACCTTAGTTACGTTTTAAGGCACATGTTAACCAAAACCATACAGTATTTGAAAAACCAGGTGTTTCTGATTTATAGAAGGACATTGAGTGAAACTTTTTGCAGCAGAAATTATTTGCTTTTCATACCTTCACTAAGAGATCCAATCTCAATTAGTATGGTGGCTACATACATTGATAGCTATTTGTGTGTGTGTAGGGGATCCTATAACTGTCTTTTATTCTTCCAAGAAAAGAATAATAGAGGCAATTGGGAATAATATATGGGTTATTTGTGTTTCACTTTCAACTTCCCAACAGTTCCCTAGCTCTGTTGGCCAAAAACCATATTAAGTCATTCATTATTAGTACTGTAACAAACATGGCATCACACGCATAATTTGAGAGTATTATTCATGACCAAATAATCAGTTTCATCCCCAAGTCAATGGCAACATTGAGATATTTCATTCTGGGTATGTATTTCCATATAATTATTTAATGTAAGTAAATTTGGTCAGATTATTTACTTATTTATTTCATTAGATTAAGATGCTGCCCCACTGCACAAAAAATTTAAGGCACCCTAGGGGTACTTAAGTAGTAAAATAACTTTCTAATATTAACATAGTAGACCAATAGTGTCCTACCAGAAAATTTAGCTTCTTTCATCTAAAAGATTGAATGCTACCATGGCATTTTGCCTTGATTTACTTGAGAGAGTGTACTTTGGGGCAAATTTTTGGGGAGAAGAGTAACTGGAAAATTGCAAGAGAAGATACTAAGAAATTGATTACATTGTACATGGCATTTGACTGCCCAATTTTCTAGAGAATTCACTGTATAGATACTGCATGTTATTGATTAAATGCACTTTTTCAAAATGATTCCAACATATCATTATTTTTTGATACTAGGGCAGTTTTATTTACATAACCCTATAGGTTTTGAATAACTGAAACTCATATGTTGATAATCTATATGCTGAATTCAACTGGAATCAACTTTTCTTGTATAACCACTAGAGCCCTGAAGAATTTATATTTCAATATTATATAAAAAATCTGGCTAAATGTAAATATAATAGCACAGACCATATACATCATCTCAAACAACAAATACATACTGAGCTGAAAGGAACATAAGCTTGTAATCAGAAAAACTAATCTTTCATATTTATGAAGATATAACTTCAGTATAGAAGTATGCTGAAATATTCAGAAAACAATTTAGCATATGAAAAGCTGAAAAAGTCAACTCACATTATCTAACTATCTTTTGGAAATGGCGTGTTTAACCTGAAGCCAATGTTTAGTAGCAATGCAGATGTTAAGGGGAGGGGGGTACTTTGATCGTTATCCATATTTTAAAATTGTTATTCCAACCAATAGCTTAAAAATGGGGCAGCATAAAAATTGAATTAAGACAATTATAACCTGTCACAGCAACTATTTATTTAACTTTGTACGTAATATTATGACACATATTTAAGCAGTAAAAAATTATGAATATGTTGAATTGAATCACCAGCTGAAGTGCCATGTACTATGGAATGCAGAGTTCACATGTATCTATTCCCAATAGTTTTAATAATTGGGAGTCAAATATGGCATTGCTCTTGCTCTTATCTAATTGTGTTAAAGAGCAGTGTTACCAGGAGCAAATCAGTAATACTGAGTGGCACACAATAGAAGGAGATGGAAAATAGATACAAGAAGCTAGGTCTCCAGGGGCAGTATTTTCTATTTGCTGGGCTAAGACTCACAGCTGATAATGCAAGTTGTAATTAATATAAAAGCAGGAGACAATATGGGGAAGGCTTGTACTAGCAGGGCCACAAGAGATCACTCTGCAGCTATCTACTGTTTCTCATTAGGTATACAGCTTTTCACAGAAACACAACTTTGCCAGTATTTTTCCCTTGAAAGTTTTAAAAAAATGATTTAGTACCACCATTGGATTTTGCCAAATCTAGAGAAGGACAAGGGCAAGAGTCTCTAGGCATATGAAACAAATGTACTGCATACTATTTTGCTGTTCTTACAAATATAATGGAAGTCTTAAATGTTTTAACTCCTACATGATTTTTTTTTAAAAGAAATGAAATATTTTCCAACACAGACCTGTTTTATAATAATTATTTATTAACATTCCTCAGAGGCATGTGATTGTTTATATGCTTGAATACTGGTCACTCATCTTGTACAATGCCAAGGTTAGTGATTTAATAAGCCTCAAACTTCTGTGTAAATGACAGCTTACACAGATACAGATGGATTAACTCTGCGTTCCTTATGCAACCCAAACTTTCACTGGGCAAAATCACTTTAATTATGCAAGGGGCCCCTGTGGGGTAGATTCTGATCTCACACTGTTTTTATAGTAGTACAACTCAATTTTTCATTACGAAATTACTTGTATTTCAAAATAATATTCTATTTAATTGTCTACCTATCTATATTGCTACATGCAAGTCAGTGAATAGCAGTAAGAAGATAGAATCAATTGATTGTGATAGGCATTTATATGCCAAAATAAAAAATAGCTCTGCTATCTATGGCATTCCTAAAACTTTCTGATAGAAAAAAAAGCCTTATTTTTCTGAATAAACAAATTAAGAAGACATAGTATAGTAGTATAGTACAGCTTGTGTACTAGATTGTATTTAGTTATTAATTTTAGTTATTGATTTATTGCATAAATCAATTTTGTATATGAAAACATCAACACTTTGACATGGTATTTTGATATAGGTTAAATACATTTCATTTCATCTAAGGCCTAACTATAAACTAGATGAGATCTTGTATCATCTAAACAATACTGAGAACACCAGCCGAACGACACAATTTATCTAAAAATTTGGTTCCAGTTACTAATATATTATAGAACAAGATTGTTACGTAATACCTTATGAAAATATAATCTATACTCACATTAAAATATTGTAAAATACAATATGTAAAATTTCAAAACTGCTGGCATAAACAGTGCATTTATAAAAAATAGTGGTAAGAAAATATGCAGATTGAATACACAGATTCAAATATACACATGAACACAAACATAATCCCTTTTAAATATAAATAGCTTAATCTGATATTATAACAGACCAATTTTAGGCATGTCTTTTTAGAAATAAATCTCACTTAGTTTAGTAAAATGCCTCACGTATCTATCCATAAGATTTCAGCACTTATAACATACATATTAAAACAACATCATATTTTAGATAAAAATCTACAAGAATAATACATATAAATGCGTAAAATTGCATGATTCCATGTCAGTGCTATGCAAATAAATGGCGAGAAGGTTACAAAAGAGATGACTCCTTTTATACCACATATTATTGTAATTTTCTTTCACTGTACTTACTTTTACAAGTATCTTACACCATACATGTATCAATCTCTATAAACCTCCAAATATGTATTATGTTTTCTTGTGAATTTAAGATTTGAAATGATCTAATGTGAGCTATGTGAATAGAAGTTACACCTGCTTATTCATGAAAATGGACTCTTTCTACCTGCATCAGCCTTTTTTCTTATTATAGATGTTATACCTTTTATATTGATACTGAACAGTATTCAAGGGTACTTTTCATGTACAGTATACCTTCATTACACAATGGAACTAGTAAAAATAAGCCGAAAGATAAACAAATGCCAACATAAATGCAATTTGATTTCAGTTAAATTGTATAATGCATTACTTGATGAAGGCGCTACAGGAGAAAAATTTACTACATTTAAGATACTAACAACTGAGATCTAAGTGGCAAAGCATTATAATATCAAATTTAATGTATACAATGGATTTTAGTGAAATCAAGATAATTTTACGAAGATTGTTAGACAATGTGCTAGCTATCAAATCTGTTATTCCTAGATAACAAATACTAGATGCCTAGTATGGTATATGTAAAACCAGCAACTTTGCAAGCTTCACACTATGAGCTATGGAATATAGCAGTCTACTATTTTGACTGTACGAACTGATTACATCTCTTTGTATATTTTACACAGTATGATCACTGGAAAATAGTATAGTTTATATCCACCTACTTCTCAATAATTCTACTGAAAAATATTACTTTTAAGCAATTCCTCCTTCTCCCCAAAGGTTTGTAATGATTGTACTGTAATGATACAGTAAATAGAACTGCAACTGTGAACTGCTTCACAGAATCTGTATGAAACAGAGTCCACATAAGTACACAGTTATGTTTGTAAATTTGTTCTCAGTCCTAAATATAATAAAGTATAAGAACATTAAGACCTGATCATACATTCCTGGCAAGTCTAACATTCCACAAATTCGTGATTCATTGGAGATAAAACCTTTTGAAGGAATTGCTGCTTATGTCTTTAAAAAAATCTAGAAATCAAGCAACTACTACACTCGTATATGATCTTCACAAGTTATTTATTTTAATATAATATTGTTTATTGGATACTAGAAAAATGCAGCCATCCCTAAAATATTGTACATATTTCTCATTCTGATGTGGCATCAATTATTGTTCACATTTGCCTTAAAGTTTTACAGACCTTTGTGCACAGATCATATTTAGCTCCAGTTCAAATATGAAAATAGTTTTATGTATAAAATATAAATATAAAATCTCCTTCAAGTCAAACCATACACTTGGTAACTTCATGGACATAGGAAGTATGGAATTGTGTTGCCAAAAAATATGAGAGTTTGTCATTGCCTTCCTGAATTTTCCACTGTTTGGTCTAGGTTATAGTCCTCGAGTTTCTGGGTGGTCTCTTATCCATGTACTAAACAAATTTGACTATTTTTTTTAGATCAGCCAAGGTTGACTAGATTCTGTGATAAAAGTGTGAAAATTTACAAGAATTCCTGAATGTGTATATAAAATAAAGAGTTTAAGCAATCAGTGCTTGCTCTCTCTCTGTTTTCAAAAACATTTTAAAATTCTCATTTTTGTAAATTCTACGGTTGACTTGAGCATCTTCGATACAAACTAACAAATACTTTGTAAACTGATCTTCAAAGTACATTCCTAGAAAGTCACTATCTCTTGCTTTAATCATCCAATACAAATCTAGAAAACCCTGCTTTACAGGTCTAGTGTAAAGTATTTTAAAGATTTAGAAACTGTTCTGTGGATTATTATAAATAGTATGAATGAATCTATTCCAAATATTCATTTACATAACTGGAATATATATACTGGCATAGTCAAGGCAGAACAAGGATAAAAACATCCTGCTATCAGTCTTTACTTCCATTTTGAAAGACTTCAGCTATAAATTAGGGATAGGCCATTTTCTATTATCCTTTTCTCAGATCATTAACAAATGTAATAAAACAAGTTGTAATGATATCAGTGTTATACAAAAAATCCCTTGAAATAGGATTTCCATGAAAGTGTGTGTGTGTGTGTGTGTAAAATTGTTAACTACTTGTAAAGAATTTAAAATATACATTTAAAACTATATGAATAATGGTTAACTGAAGTCAAGGTTGAGGAATCTTGAGTTCATATATATGCATACATGTGACAGTGATAAATTGCATTCCTAAGAAGCAGAAGTCAACAATGTCTACAGTAGTATTTTATCTGGTTTATTATAGTTATAGCACATTTCCACACATCTACAACTAACAGCTGAGTGGAATAAAAATATATGATAGCATTAAAAATTCAAACTGTAATTATGGAGTTTATATTTATTAACTATGCCACAGCATACATCAAATATAGCAATTTTCCGTAACTAACAGTATCCTAGCCTTTGACTAGCAAAGTTCCTGGACAACTGATTCTTACTGTATTATAGAAGAATTAACAGTACAATAAAACAACATTGTGTGCATTTTATTGTTACCAACATTAGAAAGATTCTGCCTTTTTGCATAAAAGCTAGAATTTTTGCATAAATGAAGTCTTTTTTTATCACAAACTAAATTGTATATTTGAGCAATGCAGTTCTACAAAGAGACACATAATATTTGAACATAGGAATCTCATTATGAATATTAGCTTCTCTAGCATTTCCTTAGTTTGAGCTATACCATAGTATATAACTTTCAACCACAATAGGACCCAGTAAACTGCTACTACAGTTACTATACTGCAGTTTATCTATTACCATGAACAGAACAGAAAAATAGAAATATTGGAATATCAATTATTTTTCACAAACTGTCATTTTCACAAAAGGGACTCTGGCCCAGAACAAATGAAAACATCTTTAAAGCTATAAATTCATAGTCATTCAGGTGAAATACCCTAACTATTTCAAAAGTAAATACAGCTATAAGAAAGACCAAAACAATGGTCAGGAGTTAATACAGAGAAAACACCATGCCATCTTGTGTCCTTAAGTGGTTTATCATAACACCTGCACCACCCTTCACCAAATGAGACTTAGCCGTAGGCTGTATTTAAATATGCATATCAAAGCAAGCAAAAAATAAATCTTGAATAGCAAATTATCCATTATAAGTGTCAGGTAAAAATCCACAAATAAACAAGTTTCTTCTAGATTTTTATATGATTAAAATTTCAAAATTCATTATTACTTATTATTAATAAAGTATTAAACTTTATATTAATATGTATGTATGCATGTATGCATGCATGCATGCATGCATGTATGTGTACCTTATTATTATTATCTGTACCTTTATCAAATATATCCTTAGGGTGATGTTAACATGCATATATAATAAGGCACAATTCCCAAATGCATCTCAGTGATATAACTATTAATTTCCCAGTTGGTGTTCTGGTTCCACAAATTATTAGTTCCTTCCCAAAAAAAAGTATCAGGGTGATTAAGTAAGAATAGTAGAACCCAAATGTCTAGAGCCCAATGCCCTATTATTTACATAGGCTTTAAATAATTATAACTATGAAAGTGGTAAAGCCTGACAGGTTTAGGATAGGTTAACACATTTGCCTAACTTTGCTTTTTTACTATTGGAAGGGTTGGAAAATATTATTTTCTATGAAGATGGGTTATATTATAAAATGCGAGTCCCCTAAAACCTCATTTTATCACTGTAGTTGAATTTGAATATTATAACAGAGCACTTCAAATTGGCTTGAGCACTCACCATCTGCTCAAGCCCTAAACAGTATAGTTTATGTAATCTCCTTTAATATAAACAACAGCAAGGTCCATTTCTACACGTCCACTTAAAACAAACTTACACTAAAAATGTTCTGGGAAGACATGCAATATTTTATATATACATATTTGACTCTTTCAGGATGCCTGCCATTTCAGATCTAATGTTCCCATAGTTATGTATGCCCTGATTTTAGTTTAGACAATAAATATTTTTGAAACTATGATATTGCTACATAGACCTTAGTAGCTATAAATGATATAACAGAATTTTGAGGAAACATTCAGTGTTGCCTTGCTTATATGCTTTGATAGCAATAATTATAAAGTGTCATGAAATCTCGACCTGGAGATTTCCCAAAAAACAAAAACAATTATATTTATTTAAATATAGAAATGGTCCATAACAAATTAGTATTTTTTCCCGTTCTTATTAAGTATTGTCAAAAATATAAAACAAAAGCAAATATTTAACTTTCTGCCAAAATATTTTGAAAAGAAAAAGAAAAATAGAAAATATTCTTTATTTTGGATCTACTTTTCATAGCAGACTAAAACGTATTATAGATTCTTGTACAGGGCACAGGAATCCTTCCATCAAGTTAGAATAATGTTCCTTCTAGGCTATTCTTAGTTTATACCGCTTGTTTCATGAAGTTATTTACAATGCCTATGTAAACTCTCCTCTCTACACCCTTAGAAAGAAGCTATTATTCACACTTGAACACTATGTGTCTATTTATACATTTCTAAAGTAAATAAACTTATTAACGTACGTAACAGGTTTTCATAAGCATTTCTATAAAGCATAACAGCTCATGTAAAATGCCATTCCCAGACATATTTGTGCATATTCAACAAAAACAACTCACTGAGCTACTACTAAAGTGTTAAAACCAACAGCTAATGTGTAGTTACTCAGTCATAATTATTTGCAGCTTCTAAAAGGTTTTGTAAATAATTGGCATCTCAAGATTATTGAAATTTATTATGAAGCTTCAGCCACTTGGCAACATGTGTAAATTTCAGTGATAAGTTGCAATAGAAAAAGTAGTGTTATTATTTATAATTTCGGTTCAAATTAGTACACAATAGCTAATAATTCTGCCTGGATAAAATATGGAAGAAATCTCATTTTTAAATACCTGAATAATTTCAATGGTCTTTTTTTGTTTGTTATAACATTAATAGCAAGGGTCATAAAGCAGAAAATATTGGCTACTTTTACTAGACAGTTAGTCAACTCTTCAATTTATCAATGTTGTAAACGTTACATGACAGAACTTGAACTTCTAAGTAATAAAATATAAAGGAATATTCTTCCATCAGAAACTTAGATTTAAACAATAGCTCTGTAACAGGTAACAGAGGTGAATTTAAAGTAAACAATTCCAATACACAGATGATGGTAAGAAAATCCTTAATTAATAACAGTCCAGGAGTTTACTAAATGGGTAAGAGCCATTACAAATTATTGAAAAGACTTACATGGTCAGCTAAATTTGTGGATGATCCTGAGAGTTCTTCATGGTCAGATTTGGAGCTGCCATCTCTTTCATCAATAACTAGGTCTATGGGCATTTTGCCTTTCAGACAGCTAATGTACCGATGACAGAAATTATCACACAATTCATGAACCTGAATATAACATTTAAATAAAAGAAGAGAAAAAAGAGATGCATTTTTAAAAGGGGGAGAAAGCAAAACTTCAAGACTGCAACTTGATCTCTCCCCCCCATTAAAAAAAAGCACTGAGATCTACTATTCCAAGAGTAACTCTAATTAAGAGGTATATAGTTGAAGCAAGGAAACAATAGAGAAATTGTTGCAGCACATATTATTCCCCAGAGACTTGCTTGAGCAACAAGTTGGGGGATGCACAGCTATTAAACATTAGCCTATTCTATAGATAGAAGAAAATCTGATTTGAGGATATTATGAGAAGCACTGAGATCTGGATAAATAAAACATAAAAACTTAGGCAGTTCAGCCAAGAAAAGTGAAGGAAAGAAAGAAGGTGGGAAGGGAGCAGTGTATATATTTTGAAATCTCTGGATGAGTAAGGAGAGATATTTAGTATAAAATAATTTTCTTGTAGTATTTAGCCTTTTCATGGGATTCATAAATCGTTGAGAACAGGGGATCTATAATCATACTGAATGGTAAGTTGTTTAAAATATTATCTCTGGTTCAAATAATTTTCAAGAAGGAACCAAGACAGAGAAGAAAAGGACATAGCAGATACTTGAATGAAGGTAGGAAAGAATGGATGGGGCGGAAGGGGGGGGGTTAGAAAAAAAAGAACAAGAGCCATGCACTTTTAGTTTAGTGTCAGGGTGTGCTTTGTACCAGTTACAGTGTCCTTTTGAATTTCCCCAAGGGTTGTAGGAGGCCAGGAGGAGAAAGGGGAAAAGGAAAAGAGGGAGTGCCCCCTTGCTCTTACCTTTTCTAATTCCAAAAGGTGAAACCTTAAGACTTGTATTGCTTGTATCATCTGAAAGAAAACAGGGAACAGAGGAATTGTCATATAAGGGAGAGAAGGAGGCAAGACAAGGAGTGGGGGATTGTCAGGGCACGCTCTCATTATCCAGGATTTTAGCTCTTTGGACACGCTTGGGCAATTTTGATCATCAACTTTAACCTAAAGCACTTGATTTTTTTTTAAAAAAACCATCAAATCACACATAAACACACACACACACACACACACACACACTTAAAGAAAAACAGCGATAAGTGGTTTGCCAAGATGTCATTCCCTGTGGTTTTTTAAAGTCTGCAAAGCAACCAAGTGCTAAACATCCACTCACCACTCCATCCGTGGTTTTTTTTATAAAGAAAAAACAAAGAAGGCAAGGTGAAATGGCTTCAAATGAATGATCTGCCTTCACCTCTTTTTTTCCAAGTGGATTTCCAGTACTTTTAATACTAAAATTGGACAAATTATCAAAAGAATCACACTCAGCAGCTTCAAACTCTTTTCTGAAGCCATGATTTCCTTCTCTTTTGCTACTCAGGGCTTAAACCCAGCTTTGCAACACATTAGGAGCTCAAGTATATGTTGTCCTCCCCTTTCTATGTCAAGAATTCGAGTTCCTTGAAGCTCCTGGGTAAGAATAATTTCTTTTTCTTTCAGATTCTTGGCACCTCTACAAACATTTCTCCAAGTCCCTCTTCGTATTAATTATTTTATTTTAACCAAGGCTAAGCACATGGGGGTCTCCCAGAGCATAAGAGGTCAAAATAAAAACAGACAAGAAGAACCTTACCAAATTATCCAATTCTGGATTTGAAGAAAAAAGTGGTTTTTCTGCCCGAACCTATAGGGGAGGGGAGAGGGGGGGAAAGAGTGAGTAGGAATCAGTGTGCATTTCAGCTACCTTAAAAATTCCCTATTTGTTGGGCCTTCGCCCCCACCCCACCTCACAGTCTCATTGTAACAGATCAAAACATGAATTAGTTGCAAGTTCTTTTCAATGCCAAAGAGACATTTGGAAACTTAGGCCGCTCAGGGCCACCACCATTCTTCCTGGCCCACACAAGCTTCCTTCTTACCCAGTCCACAATTTCAATGGAGGGCTGAGAAATGGGCCTAAGAACCCTCGAATTTATCTCCCCCCTCCCCAATCCCCTTTTAACAATGCCCCCTTCCTGTGAGTGAAGGGAATCCTAGAAAGTCTCCCAGCAGACTTTTCTTGCAGCCAGAAGGGAAGAGGAAAATGGGGATGATAGAGAGGTGGCTGAGCAGAAGGGAAAGGCACCCAGACCCAGATTGGCCGGAACATTTTTCCCCCAGACGCTCCAAAGCTCCCTCAGAGCACAAGCGCCGCCCTCCCCTTTCCCCAAGGCCTGAGGAGCAGCAGGCCTCGTCGCGCGGCCCTTCTGAGGGGGGGGGGCTTCTGAGGGGAGGGGGGGTCTTTGGCTTGAGGTGTCGCGCGCTCAAGGTGGGGGCTGGGTGTGCGGGGAAGGGGCGGGGAAAAGCGGGGAGATGAAAGAGTTTCGACCTGTTTGGCGAAGACGGCGATGTCCTCGTTGAAGGAGTCGGAGGAGCAGACGTCTCCGCCGGCCACTCCGGGCTCTCGGGGAGTGCAGGTGGCGAGCTCGCACTTTTCAAAGACCAGAGCTAACAGAGGGAACAACGGGTGCCTGCCGGGCGACGACATACAAAGAGAAAAGGAGGGGAGAACGACATTAAGAGAGAGAGAGAGAAATGAGAGGGAGGGAAAAGGGAAACCTAATCAACAAGTTTCTTCAAAAATAAAAGAAACGCAACGTATCTCCACGCGCAAGCTTAACGTCCCTCAGCCTTCCCATAACTAAAGGAAGGGACAACACGGAGCCAAAAGTAACACAACATACATGCAAACGCCTTCCCACAAAAATCCTGGGCCAGAACCGCACTCCACAAACTCATGTGCGCCAACAAATAACAATTACCCAGCCTCAGATTGCGCTGTGAAAGTCCCGAAGCTTTTAAACCTAGCAAGGAAACTAGCAGAGCCTTCGTCCCGAAGACACGACAGTACAAAACGCGGGAAGGCTTGATTTTTTTACCCAGAGTCTGAAGTCTTTTCTTATTTTGGTGAGAAGTAATAAGAGCCACGCTATCTGGGAAGGGAAGGGCAAGAGAAAGAAGGGGATCCCCGGGCGGTAGAGACTGAAGAAATGCGCCCAGATTAAATATCGACTTCCCCGTCATAAAAGAGAAGAACACTGAATAAATTCCTCTCCATTGTCCGGTCAGATACTGCCTGAGGATCAGGGTCTAACTGGGCGATACATGCTTTAAACCAGTAAATCCTTTTCCTAAATCTTTCTTCCTAGTGTTAATTGTGTCACAAGGGCTGTTATTGCATGCTTTAAAGAAGGGCAGGAAAATGTCATCTAAATAAAACTTTGCTGAGGAGAATACATTTCCCCCCATTTTCCCATACCGCCACCCCGGTTTTGTTTTCAAGGACTAACCCACATTTTACTTTGATTAATTCTGCATTTACAAAGCAACATTTAAATAAACAAAACAGCACAGCCTCCGCTGATTGCAGTAGAATTTGCATGTGTGCAAATGAGCCTGGGGAAACCAGGCTTTTTTTTTTCATTTCTAAGAGCAGGGAAGACAATAAATACTTTTTAAAATAAGTATTTTAAAAAGCTCTTAAGGAACTGTCTTAAAGATTGGGGTGTCCGAAGAATGGAACAGCTTAGCCCCACTGCTTTCTCTAAAATCTGAACGCACTTCCAGCGCGTCAAAATAAACACGCCCGTCAATCCCTGCATCGTTCGTGGGATTTCTTAGCTGAACTTTCCCATATATTTGTGTCGTTTTTAACTTTATCGACCTAAAATGTTTTTATTACCCACAGAAAGGGATCTATCGTGATCTATAGTGACAATGGTACGCGTCTTCTAGATTTCGGGAAGAAAACCCGAGAAGGATTTTAGAGATTGTTTAAAAACCACCTTACAGTTCTCTCCAAAAATCTTGCGCCTACCTCACTCTTTGTGCAGGACGGTTATTCCCCTGCCCTCTTTCCTCCTGCCCTTTGCACACACATACACACACACACACACACCGAAATACACAAATGCTGCAAGGAACGGGCCACAGCGCCTGGCTTGCCTTGCTTTGTACCTACCCATAGATTGCATCCTTGTCCCGCTTCAAGGCGTCATTGACAGCCGATCCCATGCTGGCCGGCATGACATTAGGGTGCGGGGCATGGGCTCCATAATGCTGGCTGGCATGCAGTGGCGGCCCGTGGTTCAAATGGTGTACTGGGGGGATCGGCCTGGGGGCGTGAGGGTCTCCATACATGGAAGCAGGTACCCCTACTCCGTCCATCCCGCCGTAATGAGGCAGCTCATCGTACTGTCAAAAAGAAAATGGGCCAGAAAAGGAAGGAAATAGAACCAGAAGAAGAGAGAGAGAGAGAGAGAGAGAGAGAGAGGAAAGGGAGAAAGAAAAAGAAAGGGGGGTGAAAAGTGGAAGAAATAAACAAAAACAAAACAAAAACAACAGAAGTCAGAAGAGAGTAAAGCACCCAGGCAAGTCAGACAAAACAGAGCAAAACTACAAACCAGGACCAGCCACAACAGAGAGGAAAGCGGTACAAACTGAAATCAAAATAAAAAGTGCAGTCGGCAGAGCTGGGGGTGGGGAAGGACAAGGGAAGAAGGGGGCAAGGAATGTGTGTGTGTGTGTGAGAGAGAGAGAGAGGGAGAGCCGGTTGTGGGGAAAGCACTATCGAGGGCAAAATACGGGAAGGGGAAGTGTGAAAGGGAAGAAGGAGGAAACCGTCTACGAATTAGGAGAGACGGGGCCACAGATAAACGAACACCCCACCGGTGACCAGATTGATGCTAGGAAGTAGGGAGGGTAAACAAGGCTGAGGAGGGAGAGAAGAGCGCGAGAGAAAGGGAGCAAATAATCTGAAAGTTACCAGAAACATTATTTAGTCGCAATTCCCCCTTGTCCTTGTCAAAATCAGAGATAAACCAAGCAGCAAATGTAGCTGTATTTCCCAGGCAGCGGCGGCGGCAGCAATAGCAACAGCCACAGCAGCAGAAGCGGCGGCGGCAGCAGCAGCAGCAGCAGGCAAACCTTCCCCCCTGTAAACCGCGCGCCACTGAGCAGTTAGAGAGGAGCAGGGAAATCGCGCTGTTGGGGGAAAAGCTACAGAGGAAAGAAGCGTGGAACAATTGCACACGCACGCACACACACACACACACACACAGAGGGAGACAGACACACACACACACACAGAGAGAGAGGGGGAAAGAAAGAGACATAGAGGCACACGCACACACAAAACCGGTGAATAATTTTTGCTGCTATTTGTTTTGTTTCTCTAAATAGTGGCCGCCATGAGCAGCAGCAACGGGGAAAGAGCAAATCCGACAGGCCCCTCTTAAGAAAGGATTTATACGTAAGGTAAGTGCTGGAGATTTAAACCTACCCTTTGCGCCATCAGTCTGCGCTCCAATAAACTCCGGGATGTGTCCTATATTTAATATCCCAGTCCAGTAACAACACCAACAAAGTGACTGAAGAAGAAGGAAAGGAAGAAAAAAAAATCCCTTTTCCCTCGTTTCTCCGACCAACTTATAGAGTTCTCCAACACGCGTAAATATTCATAAAGATAATCGTTATAACAATAAAAAGTAGGGAAAAATAAACCACGTAGAGTTTGTCTGTTTCCCCAGCGTACTCTTCTTTATTTCCCTTTTCTGTTTCTTTCCTTTTTTTTTCTTCTTTTACGTAAAAAAAATAGGATGGTATTTTTTTTTTAAAAAAAGAAACATAAAAGTCGCCAAGCCCCACACTGAAGGTTACGATCGGCCCGTCAGCAACCCACATGTAACCAAACTGTCGTGTCTCATGGCTTTTTGCCACTCCAGCTGTCAATCAAAACCATGGAATGTCAAGGTAGTGAATGAATGGTGGCTGATGATGATGATGAAGAAGAAGAAGAAGAAGAAAAGAGGAATCTTTTAACCTCGGATTCTTCTCTCTCAGTAAGTCCGCGTTTGGGATTTTGCTTGTAGGAAAGCTATAGTTCCTTTAAAAAAAAAAACTACCGGGAGGGGGAGGGTGGGGTAGGATGCGAAGAAAAAATGGAATAGTTTGCAAAACGTGGACTTCCTCCGTTCTTTTTGTGTGCGTGTGTATGTGCGTGCTTGGGTGAGTGAGTGTGTGTGTGCGCGCGCGTTGTTTTTTTTTTTCTCTCTTTCCCCCTCCCGGTAGGTATTTTGTCTCCCTCTTCACCTCTCCCTCTGAGATGAGTGAGTGTCAGTAAGTGTTGGCAGGTTGGCTGCTGGCTGGCTTATAGAAGAGGCTCAGTTTTGCGGCGCTGATCGGCGGGAGAATGAAATGACGGAACCCGGAAGTAGTGGTGGCCATAGCCAGTCCTACAAGAGACACACATACAAGGGAGAGGGGAGAGAGAGAGAGAGAGAGAGAGACGAGAGAGCGGGCGAAAACGGGCGAGCCACCTCGCGCTTACAGCCTGCGATATGCAGAGTATGCAATCAGGGCTGTTCCACGCCACCCGGGGTGGGGAGGCGGGGGCGCGATGCAGCACGTTCAAAAATCTCAACCAAGCCGGCTCGCTTTTCCAGATAGGCACGGAAAAGTGGAAGGATACAGAGGGAGTCTCGGGAGGAGGACGAAGAAAACGAAGGAGGAGGAGGAGGAGGAGAAGAGAAGCAGGAGAGGGAGCCAAAGAGAGAGGGGGGAGGGGAGGTGCGTGCGTGCGTGCGTGGGAACTGCAAACAGCCCGAAGGGGTTTTAAAAAAAAAAAGTATCCTAGAAGCCTAGGTCTGTTGCTTTTTTCTTTTCTTTTCTTTTTATGGAGAGATTTTACCCTTCGATCTCCTCCTTTGCCTGGCCGTGCTGCTTAGCCATCGCTTCGCCTGGTGTTTGTTGCTCTCTTCTTCGGAGGGTAACTCTCAGTCCTGCGAGGGTTCAGTGTCCAGGAGAAGAGCCGGAGGAACTCGGGCAGGGGCGAATGTTTGGGAAGAGGTGCGAGCAAACTTGTTCCGCCAGCGGAAACTCCTAGCCTGCCTTAACAAAGTCCGCCATCCTTGTCAGTAGAGTGCATTCAAAGAGCTGCCTGCGCCGCGTGTTTCCTTCTCAGTGTGAAACTCGCTATCTTTCGCGGGTGCTGTTACTCAGAATCATTTTCCTGGAGGGGAGCGCTCCGCTTGGCACCCTTGACTCCGTACTCGGTTCCCTCAAAGCCGCTGTACGAGGAAGGGTCTACGCAGAGGACAGAGAGCGGGGGGGGGGGGAGGAGAGGAAAGGAAGAGGAGTCGTTTTAAGCTGGGCTTGGGCGTTACAAAGCGAAGGGAACATTCCCCTCCTTTTCTCTTTTATTCCAAATTGCACTTTTTATAATTGGGACTAATATCTCTGGAGGACGTTTTGATTGTTTCTGTTGTTGTATAATCTGTATTCCTTAACTGGGCTGGTGGTTATAATTCTCTGTTCAAAACAACGTTAAAGTCACAGCTATTGTTGTAGGTATTATTACGCCAGCTGCAGCGGTTATTCCGCAGAACTAGCGCGGTGGTGCCCTCTGGTTCCTACGACCAAGTGAACTTTTTGAAAACACACCCAGCAGACTTTCGCGGCCCGTCTCTCTCTCTCTCTCCCCCCACCTCTCTCCCACGGGCATTCACCCGCGCTACCTACCCCGTTAATTTTAGTGAGGGGTGTGTGTGTGTTTGTGCGCGCGAACGCGCGCGCTCGCGCGCAGCCTCCTCCAATCGCTTTGCTGGAACCGAAACATGCCTTACCTCAGAGCAGTCAATTACCAAAGCTACCCGAGATCATCAATCATGGGGGAATGCTTCAAGTTAAGGGGGAGGAGCAATGGTCAAACTATTGATTGCTGCAGTTTTGTACTCTCTCTCTCCCTCCCTCCTGCTCTCTCTCTCTCTCTCTCTCTCTCCCGCTCTCCCCACACACATAAAATCTAAACCAGACTATCCTGGTAATAGTGGGATTTATCAATGATTATGAATCTACTTGTGAATGTTACGGCCTCGTACATACTTGCGGTGGAGGCGGCGGCGGCGGCGGCGGCGGCAGCCACGCATTTTAGACTGGATTCCGAGGAGAAAAAGAGAGTGGGGAGAGGGACAGGACGGGGACGAGGGAGCGTTCTCAGGGGCAGGTCACGGAAAGAAAGAAAAGTTGGGGAGGAAAAGCGAAACCTGCCAAAGGCACGGGAGGGAGGAAAAGGGTCTAAAACCGCAGCCAATCTTTTCTAGGGGCTTAGGGAACTAGCTCCCGAGGTCAACGGAGCTCTCCAAAATGATGAATGATTGAGTACCTGCGATGATGATAGTGATTACCGGAGCAATTAAACAGTTTGATTAAATGAGCCATCATAACAATGCTGTCTGCGGGATAGCAGCCCTGGCTTATAAAGAAAGAGGGAGCGGAGAGCTGGCGAGAGAGAGGTTCGAGGAACGCCACCGGGGAACGGCGTCGCTTCCCGGGAGCGCTTAGCCTGGCCAGCTTCGCAGCTTGAGCTCAGCCCCTCGAACCGGCAGGCGAAAGAGGTGGGGGGAAAACTGGCGAGACTTTTTTTTTTTTTTAAGCCTGACTTGCGCGCTCGTTGGAAGCGCCGAAGAGCCACCTTTGGGGAGCGGGATGGGGAGAAGAGGGTGTGTGTGTCTGCTTTTACTTGTTCTACCCCCTTCTCCCTTCCCCACTTTTCTTTTCTTCTAGAAGAGCCTCTTCCAAGATTAAAGCGATTCTTAGGAGCAGCCGCTAGCCTTCCGGGGCTGGTTCGCCTGGCTTTGCGCAGAAAGGTGAGTAAAAACCGCCCTCAGTACGTCGCTTTCTTTCAAGCTGCGTTTAAATCGGGTCCTTTGCAAAAAAAAAAAAAAAAAGGGAATTATTCGGGGGG
>JANHFT010006088.1:363657-375512 GCA_032467955.1 Pseudoxenodon macrops | reverse complement strand
GGACTTATTCGGGGGGCGAAGGGGTGGGTGGGTAGCCCTACCGTATTTTCCTCTCTGTCGTAGAAATCGGTAACGCGCTTCAAGACATTCTTGGTAATGAATACTTGGCTAATCCTTTGGGTGCCCGGAGACCTATAGAGCAGTGGGTTATGCAAATCCTTTCCTACTTTTGCAGCTGAACCATTCTAAGAGGTTGCTTAAAAAGAGATCTACTTTGTCAGGAATGGACTTACTGAGGTGTCCTACCTCCCCCAACCCCCCTTCTCTTCCGAAAATGTCGCTTGCCTAAATTCTTTGGGAATCGCATTGTTGCAATATTGTCAACCCAATTCCTCATTGTAGAACACATTAAAAAAAACCTTGTTTTCTATTAAAAACGGGAGGGAAAATATATAGCGACCGGGGCTATATATTTCTCAGTTTAGATTGATTTAGCAAGAATTGGGAACGGCTTTGTCGTCTGTTTTTTCTCCCCCTTTTAAATGCAATTCCATGAACAACTTTCCTGTACTAAGGCTGGGTGTATTGAGTAGAATAAATGAATATTATTGCAAAAAGATCTCAGTATACCACTTATACCAGAAACCTTTAAAAAATATAAAAAGTTAACGGGAAGAGATATTTGCAGGCTCCAGTAAATGCTTCTTTCATTTCTGTTTCTCCCCTCCTTAAATGAATCATTCCTGTTATATTTCAGTTCTTTTAAAATGCGAGGATATATATTTTTTAGTTTCCTGGGAGATTTGAAGTTACCCTGAAAAAAACGTTAAAACAAAGAGGCAACAAATAAAAAGATTACTAAGTATTTCATTCTTTCTTGTGAAAATCTAAAACAACAAAAGGATTTCTTTCATACTTTTTTTGGGTGAAAAATCTAAAAAAAATATTTCTGTGACATGTTTCTTAAAAACCTTCAGGTAGGTATCTGAGAGCACCAATTGTCTTAATTTAGAACCAGCCATGAATAAATATATATAATACATATGTAATTAATTTTGGAATTCTGAATTAAGCTTAAAAAGGGAGAAAATAGTTACATTTGCAGGAGGTTGTGGTAGGATGGAAATAATATTTGTCTTGAAGCTGTGAATTCTTATTGCATTTCCAAGCAAGTTTCTTCAGAAATCAGGCCCTCAATTTTCAGTGGGACTTTCTCCTGGAACTGCAGCTATAATGAATTTTAAGAAAACTGATCTTGTTGTGAAATGCAAAAGTATTTTTAAATCCCAAGTAATGTCAATCATCACCATCACCACCATCAAATTAGGAACCCTCTGTAGAAATGTATCTTTGTCAAACAGTCAGTTCTTCCTCCAACCCCAAAATCCAGTTTGCGCTGCTGCTTCTTTTTTTCTTTCTTTCTTTCCTTCCTTCCTTCTTTCTTTCTTTTTTTCTTTCTTTCTTTCGGCTGGAAATGGTTTTAACAGGCGGTAAAATTTCATCTTGTGGTGTCAAATTGGGGTCAGTTTGGGGTGAGGGTTCTCAGTGTCCGGGAAGGAACTGTCCAGCTGTGTTAGGATTCATTAAGGGCAAAAGATCCATTTCAAGAAAAACAATACAGAGACAATCAGTGGGCTAAAGATCCTCTCCAATTTGCTTTTTGCAAGTGTGCAAGAGCAAATATAAATAGTGAGACCCAGCATCTCTTCAAACTTCCCAACCAGCTTCTTCTTTCTTAGGGGCAAATCAAAGTGTATTTTGAACAACCAGACATTGCAAAGGATGATACCTTCTTTGTAACCATTTGGATGTCTTTTCATTACTTAAAAAAAATGCTCTCTGTTGTAAAGGCGACTCATCCAACAGGTAACACGGTCGATTCTGAAAGTAAACATGCGTTTTTATTTCACATGTGCTTTTTTTTTTTTGAAGTGCCCTGTAAATAGAAAGGGATTCGGAGAAAGTAGGCTGAGATGAGATAGTAATAAAAATCCAGAAATACTGTTGTTTTTTTACTGCTATTGATACAGTCTAAAAGATGCTCTTTGGAATCATCCATTTAGAATTTCTAACAGTGTAAAAAAGTATAGGCAACCAATCAGGTTGATTAAATTCGTGTGGCTTAAATCCTCTTAGCTGTTTTTACATCTCTTAGCAAATCACCACTTCACTCGAAGGACTTCACTAATCTTGTTTGTAACTTTATTCAGTGTTTGTTTGCCAGAATGAAGGGATTCCCCCATCCCTTTTGCTTCTGGATTAAGCAAATAACAGTTGAAGAAATGCCCTAGTTTTTCATTGGAATTATGAAAAATTTACTTTGAACTATGACTAAAAATAAACAAGAAACACATCAGATCAAAGGCAGGGATTGTTTAAAAGTTTAGGCACCTCCTAGTTTTTATGAATTTGGAAGGAAATTTCAGTATTTTCTTTTTCCTTCTCTCCAAATTCTAGCTCTAAACACTGATCCAAGAACCTAAGTTGATAACTAGGGATTCCTAGGGAATGCCATGGACAAAACGTAGTCCACTTAGATTCAAATTCTTTGCCTTCAGCTGAAATTCAATTTTTTGTTTGTTTCTGAACTAGACTGGGCTAATCATTGGGCTTGATGATTTCCCTCAGATTTCTGCAAAGGAAGAAACTAAATTCTGGAATTAGTTTCTCTCCTCCACCCCCCCCCCCCACACACCCCTCAGCATCCTGCACTGCAGACAACCAAAGATCATTCTGCTCTGGCAAATAAGTATAGAATAAAATATTTAACTTAATTTACGAAGACATCAATATATTACCTTTATAGTGGCTCAGTTCCCTACCTTTTGAAATGCTACAGGTAGGAAATACTTCTTTTTTTTCCTTCCCTTTTCTTTCATTTTCTCACCTTGTGACTTATTTCCCCCCCAAATCCTATCCTTTCCACAAAAGTCAAGCCAATACTCATCAGGTGAACTCTTACTGACCTCTCTTCCAGGGCTCTGGAGCTCTTTGAAAGCTGGTTTAGGAGAGCCCCTCGTTAAATTACCTCTTGGACCCTTTTCTTTCCCTTTCCTTTTTCTTCCTTCACTTCCTTTTCTGTTTCAAAATCAACACGAACTCCAGTTTCTTTATTCACTTACAACCCTCTATTATGCTTCCCAAACACTTCTAGGAATTAACATGGCACTTGTGGAGTGGGCTGCCCTCCTCCTCCTCCTCCTCCTCCTCCCTTTTACTTCTTTATCTCTCCTGGTTTGTTCTGTAAAGATCCCACTGAACTGGAGGAGCGTTTCAATAAACAGCCCTCTAGCGCTATCTGGCGGGACTCCAACCATTTCAGCAAAGTTTCAGCTTCTCCCCAGCCCCTCGAGACGGGGCCCCGCTGCTTTCCCCCTTCTTCTTCTTTGTACTGGTAAATGGCTACACAACTGGAAGTCGTTTTGGGAAGGTGCTGATGCTCCGCTTGGTTCCAAACCAAAAGTTCACTAACCGCAGAATGTCAGAAGATTAGAAACAGGCTTTTGCGGCTTTCTTTTCCTTCCCCTTCCCCTCCCCTTCCCCTCTCCCCCTTGAAGACTGTCCGTTGTATCGTCCTCATCCCCACGGTCGCCATCGTCATCATCACCCTCTTCTTCTTATGTGGCTTAATTTCTAATGTTCCAAAACCCATGGTAGGATTTTTCCCACGCCAAAAAATGCACTCATGAAATCCCGTCCCTGTAACTTCTAGATAGCGCCGGACCTTGTGGCATAAAGTGACACTCCCCGCTCCCCAGTCGTCGCCCCTTTTCTCCCCGCTTTGCTGAAATGCAACCTTCTCCTCGGGTTGAGGGCGGGTGGGGTGGGAGCGGTCCTTTGAATTCTAGGTTTGGGGGAAGGGAAGGATCCCAGCGCATATTTCGTTTTCCGGAGTCCCACCCTTGGACTTCGGGAAGGAGAAAAGAAAAGAAAAGAAAAGAAAAGAAAAGAGAGAGATATTCCTCAAATGCAAAAAAAAAAAAGTGGGGGCCCAGGACGAGGCTAGCTCGGCGGAAGGGCTGCTTGGTTCCTGGCAAAAAGGGGCTGCTTGGTTCATTTTTTAAAAAGCGGTTCGGCGCCAGGGGAAACGTAGATTTCTTTGAACCGAAGGACATCCTAAAGCTCCCAGTCTGCCCCAAAAGGACTGGAAGATTAGGTTGCCTTCTCCCTTGGGTCTAATGGATCTCAGCATGCTTTGCGTATTTACTAGCCAGGAAAGGTCTGTTCCAGTTCAATGGGCTTCCCTTCGGAGAAGACCCGCCTAAGCTTGCGCGTAAAAGGAGTGGTGGGTCGTGTCCGGAAAGAACCGGGTTCCATCTCCTACAGGCTCCTTTGGCACCCCTGCCCCAAGGTCCATCCGTCGAAAGGAAAAGCCCCTTTTGGTGGGGGACGAAATGTCTGAACTGGGCCAGTCAGTTTCCGTTCAGGAAAGGCAAGTTGGCTTCGAAAAAACCCGGCCAGTTTCTGGAGAGAAAGAAAGAGAGAGGAGAAAAAGAGAGAGAAGTATACATTTTGTGTCCGGCCCTGTCCAGTTCTTTCTCTCTCCAGCACTCGGGTCGCCTGACTGCACTTTTCATTTTCTTTTTAATGAATCTCCCCCTCCCCCCCTCGGTGCCCTGCACGGAGAAAGTAATCCTGGTGATTTTGTGATACTTGCAAAAGGGCCTTTTGGTGACGGCCCTGCCGAGGCTAAGCTCTGCCGTAATTAATTGAAAACAGTTATTAGGTCGTCATTGGCAATAGCGTAAATAATTACGATAGGTTTTTTACTTAAAACTGACCGGTCACCTCGGGGGGCGGGGAAGAGAAGAGAGAGAGAGGAATCGATTGGAGGTATAAAAATGATGGATCAAAAAGTCAATGCCGATTATTTGAAATATTGTAGTCGAATCTTTTCTTTTTTTTCTTTTATTGCTTCCATCGGTTTAAGTGTCTGAAAAGTGCAGTGTCCCAACATATATTTATGTTGTCAATACTGTCAAAACTGTCAAGGTTTATTACAGCGGGGTTGTAATACATTTCGGAGTTCCTCATTTACATAACATCGCCTACTTTTCTTCGAATTGCCTGCCACAACTTTGCCTTCTATCCAGGAGAAAAGCTGAGAAAGCCTGGGAAAGTCTTCGAAGGATGCCGGGCTTTTTATCCCAGCAGAAGTAGAAAGTCAAGCCAACCGTTTGCCTAAGTTTGCCGCTTTCTTTCCCGGCTTGCCCGAAGGAAGCCGTCGCCGAGGGAAATCCAGACTGTTGCACGTCGCTTTCGAGCCCCAACCGCTTTGGGCCTCTAAGCCGCCAACCTAAATTCCCGTTGCAGGAGCCTTAAATCGCCGCCTGTGGCACAAAAGGGGCTACGGCAGGCCAGGCCCGCCGTGTCGGATTCGGGCATCCGAATCCCCTGAATTGCGCAGGGAGATCCGAACCGCGTTCCAAAGCGGCCGAGCCGGCAAGCAGCGCCTTCGGATGTCTCTGAGCTCGACGGCTCCTCCTTTGGGGGAGGAAAAACCAAAGCGCCCAGGGCGCAGCGACCCAGTGGCGGATACCGACGGAGACTCGGAAAGGCTGCCCTTGGCTGCGCGCAAACCCGTCTCTAAACGCCCGCAGGCTTTCCGGAGGATGCGCGTGCCCCAGGCCTCCAAGCCGCCCCGGGCTGACTTTGAGGCTGAGCGCTTTCCATGCCGATCTACGCGGAAAAGCGGCGGGTTTTCCGCCTAAAGAGAGAGAGAGGGGAGAGGAGAGGCGGAAGCGGGCATTTTTCATTGAGTTCTTGGGGGGGGGGGACTTTGGATCGCGTTTCTTCGCAGACTTCTCCCCACAAGCCCTCCCCAGACTAAAATGCCTGAAAGTCGGGAAGCTATGCTTGACCCCACCAAGACCGTCGGTCTTAAATATTCCCTGATGATATGTGCGTAATGCGATGATTTGTTCTTTCTTCTTCCCTTTCAGGAATTCGCAAAAAGAATCTGTGTGGATTTTAATTTATTGCAACGACACTCTTCCCCGAACAATTCCTTCTTTCCTTCCTTCCTTCCTTCCTTCCTTCCTTCTTCCTTCCTTCCTTCCTTCCTTCGAAGGGAATTAAGCAGGTGTTTGAGAATAGGGAGGGGGAAAAGGTTCGGCTTTCGGGAGACAATTGGTTGACTTTCGTCAGTCTCCTCACTTTCCCACAGATGGTTTCTTCTCTACTCAGTGGTATCCAAAAAGTCCCCAGAAATCTCAAATTGAGAACTGGGCGGAAAAAGAGCCGCTAATGTCGGCTGGAGCTTGCTTTATGGGTGTTCTCCTCAACCCCACCCCACCTCTTTTTTTGGGGGGGGGGGTTTGTTTTGTTGGCGAGAGAGAAGAAAAAATTATCCATCCCTGGGAAGTGGGATGGTGGTAGTCACAAAACTCCCTCTTCTTTCCTTTTAAAACTTTATGGCTTGCTGAATGGGGGAACGGGGAGGCTGGAGAACAGCTCTCCTGTGAAAATAAACTAAACAGCGACAGAGGCGACAGGCCGAATGAATCAAGCGAAGGGCTACGGGGAAGAAAAAAAAAAGCCGCTCTAAATTTTATCCCAGGTTCAGTCCTGGGTTTTGGAGCAGAGAGGAAACCCGGTTCCAACTCTTCCCTCGTCCCCTTCCCCGTAAAAACGCGAAGCATTTAACAATTATCCCTTAATCGGCTGGCAGGTTGGCCACAAATGATGCCATTAAACATCAAAGACATGCTTGGGAACTTTATCTTTTTAGCCATAAGAGGATTAATTTCTGTAATTAGAGTGGGGAAAATATGTACATAAATAAGTATCGCTCTTCCCCATCTTTTCCTCTTGATCTTACGGATTATGATCGGCGGTGATGGGGAGGTGGGGGAGGCGAGTCTTCAAGTTCCGTCTCTTTATTTGATAAAACGAGGAAAGAGGACTTGGGGGGGACACCGAGTCTCCCGTCCCCCCCCCAGCCCGACAGCCCGCCAGCCCGCCAGGAGGACCGGACCTCTTCCGAGCATCCAACAGCGGTTGCGGACAGATGCCAGGATAAGATGCTGCTTTCTTCCCGAGGACCTGAGGGAGAGGTTAATTTGGGAGGGTCAGCTGTGTTTGCCTTTGTTGCTCTTCTCTCCCCCCTCCTCCCCGTCTCCCCAAGCTCAAGGCAAGAGCTTCGTCCTCCGCCTCCCCGTAAAACCCGCCTGACCTCCCTTCTAACCTGTATGAATACCTCGTTTACCTAATGACTTTGTGTCAGGCAGGCAGGCGGGTCGCTTTCCTTTTTAACCTTTCCCATTGCTGCAGTAAGCATTCTGGGCGATAATGAAGGGCTCTTGGAATAATCGATGCCCATTTTATGAGCCCTGACAAACTCAAGAGGTGGACGCCTCGCTTCAGGAACGCGGCCTCACCTTCACCAAGTGGCTCCCTCGTGCCCGATAAGAAACGCTTCTCCCAGCCAGCAGCTCAACCGGTCCCTAAACTTCCTTCTGCAGAGGTGTCCTCAGGTAGGGTTAGAAAAAAAAAAGTCAGGATGAGGCCCACGATGGTGCGATGCGCACCAAAACCACCTGGAGTTTCGATAGTATTGTCGTAGACACCATCTTGACTTTTTTGACCCCCCTTAACTTTCCCTGAGTCCAGCCTGACCAACCAGCAGGTGATTTCCTGTGCTCATTGTTCGCTCAGTGCAATCCAAAATTAGTTTGCCATTTCCTTCCTTCAGGGTGCTTCTTCCAGCTTACAACCCCGGGATTTCCTCTTGGTCTCCCATCCAAATACTAACCAGATGTAACCATGCTGAGTGCGGCTAAGCAATTTTTGGGGCCAAGGATAGGAGATCAACCAAATGGCCTGTTTGGTTGGTTCAAATGAACCAATGAATCAAGCTAAATAAGTCCAGGATGCAGAAGGATTTCAAAGTAAAGGCTTGGGTGACAGAGCTGTGTAACAGTATTAAGCACTGTTAAGTAATACATTGACATTAATGAATATGAGTGATTATGAGTATCAGTATTAACTGAGGCATTTCCCCCAGACAGAAATTCCTCAAAAAGGTTTTTTTTAACCAAATTCCTAGTTTTTGCCTGCCTCCTTTTCTTTTTGAAAAATATCAGTAATCCATTTGAGCCAGATGTCCCACTCCATCTTTCCAAACACACTCCATCCCTTTCCTTAGTTACACAGCAATTAAAATACAAACACCAACACCCACACACCCCTCCGGCCATCCTTCCTGGAAAGCAAGGTTCTACACCATCATTCCAAGGACTTCTGATGGCAGGATTGGGCTGTCAGATAAACAGGATCTGGGGCAGGAAGAGATGCTGTGGATTGTGATGGCACCAGAAGGGGAAAACAGTTCTTAGATAGCCTGTCTCTTTCTTAAAAAGAAGCTCTGGTAAGTTCTTTGTTTTTTTTAGAATAGAATTCTTTATTGGCCAAGTGTGATTGGACACACAAGGAATTTGCTTTGGTGCATGTGCTCTCAGTGTACATAAAAAGACAAGATACATTTGTCAAGAGTATAGTAAACAGTCCAGTGGTGAAATGTTACCTACTCGGTCCGGTTCGAGCAAGTAGGTAGCCGAGGCTGTTGGTGGAGAACCGATGGCACACATAGGGCGAGGCTCTGCCCACCCGCCCAAACATCACCATTTCCCTTTTTTTTAACTCTCAACGCATATGCAAAGCCTTCTGCACATGCGCAGAGAGTGAGAAAACACGTGTGACGAAGGTGCGCGCTTGAGACGAAGTGAGGGCGCAAGTGCAAAAATCGTGCGCTTCCAAACCGTTAGGGAAGGTAAGTAGATTTCACCGCTAAAACAGTCAGTTTGCTCAACAACCGCTATGTTCGCTTAACAACGATTGCAAAAAAAAAGGCAGTAAAATCATGACCGTCACCACTTATGACCGTAATTGCCAAGCTCAGTTATAGTTGTAATTTGAGGACTACCCCAAGAAAAATATCAAGGAAAAAGAAACTTTCAGAAGGTTGCAATGATCTTTCAGGTGCCATAAGCCGAGCTACTACGCTGTCGGTATCCAAATGCACAGTTATCATAATACTTTATAATGCCCACCTGCAAATTTATTTCCGTATAGTCTATAACCGTGATGGCGACCCTATGGCATGCATGCCGGAAGTAGCACGTAGAGCCAACTCTCCAGGCATGCAAGCCATCGTCTGTTGCTCTTCCGGGTTCCGGTGCGCCAGCCAGCTGGTCTCCATGTGCATGAGAGCATCGGAAACTGGAAGAGTAGCTGCCCAGTGCGCATGCGCATGCCAGAAACCAGAATATCATCTTCCCAGGTTGCGCATGTGCGCTGGGCGGCTGCTCTTCCAGTTTCTGGTGCATGCATGTGCACCAGCCACCTGGTCTTCATGCGTGCATTCATGCAATAAACCGGAAGACCAGGTGGCCAGCACGTATGCACTTGCTGGAAACCAGAAACTCACCGTCCCGGCATGCGCATGTGCACCGGGCGGCTGCTCTTCCAGTTTCTAGCACGTGCATGCGCACGCACATGCACACCCGTTTTGGCACTAAAGTGCCGAAAAGGTTCACCAACACTGGTCTATAAAATCAAAAAAATGGCAGAATACATGATACCTTATCATGAATATTTTATAATTCTCGGATTGCTTTTTTCCTTCTTTCTTCTGCGCACCGTTAAGGTTGCAATGTTTGCACAATACAGTCACAGTAGTTCTCCCCTACTCTTTGTTGTTGTTGTTGTTGTTGCTTTAATCGCCCGACCTTGTTGCTGTCCTTGTTGCAGGTCTTTGTAGGAAAGAAAATGAACACAATGGTTTAGTTTTTCTCTCTCTTTTAAATGCACTTAAGAAAATGACACAGATGTGATAAAAAAAAAATATGGCAAGAAACCGGGGGGACCTTTTTTCAATAAAAGCTTTAATTACGTACATGCAGCATTATGTTTCCTAGCCTGAGTTTGCTTATTGCACAAATAGGTTTGCAGGTTGTAAAGAGAGAGGAAAAAAACTCAAGAATATACCATATCAAGGCCATTTCTAAGTACAGGGAAGAATACGGACAAAAAAATATTCTTCTTTTGTAGTGATTTTCAAACTATGTTTCAGGGCACCCTAGTGGCTGTAGATATTCTTTTAAAAATCATACTATGTTGGATATATAAACCACCATATGAACCCTAAAGGAAGGCAGAGAATGCCTCTTGAATTTAAATCTAAATCTTCAGGCTTTGATTGATTGCACCTTAACCTATTGAAAGAATAAGTTGATTCTCTGGAAGAATCTTTACACAGTTATCGTTCAGAAATCCTAGAACAGGGAAAAGTGCCCGGATAACTAAAGAGGAGCAAATGTCTATTATATCTTCAAAAAGTGGGAGATAAAAAAGATCTAGCAAATTTTAGTCCAATCATTCTGATATCTATAACTGGGAAAATTCCATAGTGGAATATAAAGCTATCCATCTGCAACCATCTTGAAACTAGTGTAAAATTACCACAATTGTTAAGAACGCATCATTACACTTATCTCATTTTTAAAAAAATCTAATTATCTTCTTAGTAGATTATGGGTATGCTCTAAATAGTTTAACTTCAGCAATGCGTTTGACAAAGAACCCTGTGGCAGGGTTATCCTTCACCCAGTTATGTTTGAACTAGATGTTGTGACAATTAATTTGATGCATGCTTGGTTTGAAAATGATACTCAGAGTGTTGCTCAACACTTCCCCATCAAGTTGGACACGTATCAAGTGGGGTGCCACAGAAATCAATCCTGTATTAATGACTTGAATGAGGAGGTAGAGGGAGTGTTATCCAACTTACATCCCCTAAATCGGGATGGATAGCTCTTAAGAAGGGGGGGGAATTAAACATTGATAAGATATATGCAGTGGTGGCATTCAGCCAATTCGCACCTATTCAGAGAACCGGTTGTTAACTTTCTAAGCAATTCGGAGAACCGGTTGTTGGAAGAAATCTTATTTTGCTTTGTTTTTTTTCCACTTTACAGGGCTAATCCTGTAAGGTAAGGAAGGCAGGAAGGAAATATTCTGGTGTTGTTTCTAGCCTCATCTTTACTGCCCTGCTTACAGAAACTGCCTCTCCGATTAACCCTTATTACATTGTAACAGCTAAAGCGAAGCGCCCATCGACATGAGTGACATTGAGTTAGCCACACCCACATGGTCACATGGCCACTGAGCCCGGCCTACCCAGCTGGTCATTAGGGCAGAAAACCAGTTGTTAAATTATTTGAATCCCACCCCTGGGCATGTATTCTATTGGTTGCAGGCTCCCATGTAGAGTCATGTTTGTCTGAATCAAGTTTGGTTGAACCTTGTTGGGTGATGTAATGAAGGGGATTGGTTATGCCTTGTGGTAGATAATCCTATTATGTCTTGGATGGTCATATCTTAATCCCATCACCCTGAAGCATAAAGTTTTTTTGTTTTGGTAGATAGGCTGGCCCAGTCTTAATGTGCACCAGAGGTGTTCTCCTACCAGTTCTAACCGGTTCTATAGAACCGTTAGTAACTCGGCGATGATGTCATGGAGCCGGTTCCTTCCGTGTCTCCGTGGGCGCCGCCATTTTCAATGTTGCTTCTGCGCATGCACAGAAGCTATTGTTTAATTGCTGCGCACATGCTCACGTGTGTGAGCAAACCAGCAGCAAAACGATTTACAACCCACCCCCTGATGCGCACCCAATATCTGCTGTGGGCTTTGTCTTTAAAAACCTGTTTCTCCTTTTATCATCCAGGGATATATAATATTTCCTAAAATATTTAATTCTTCTAAGAGGGGTGGGCAGAGGTGGGTTCCTACTGGTTCCGGGGTGTGTGTTCTTTATCAATTTTGAAGTGTATGGATGGTTCACGGGTGCCTGTATGTAGGTATTTTGTTGTTCGGGTTCTTTCCCGTGTAGAATCAAAGGTGCCATTAGCACAAC
>JANHFT010006088.1:339969-359597 GCA_032467955.1 Pseudoxenodon macrops | reverse complement strand
CCTACCTGTCAATGACTACTTCAGCTTCAACCACAACAATACACGAGCAAACAATAGATACAAACTTAAGGTAAACCGCTCCAAACTCGATTGCAGAAAATATGACTTCAGCAACAGAGTGTCAATGCTTGGAATGCACTACCTGACTCTATGGTTTCTTCCCCTAACCCCCAAAACTTTAACCTTAGACTGTCTACTGTTGACCTCACTTCATTCCTAAGAGGTCTGTAAGGGGCGTGCATAAGCGCACCAATGTGCCTACCGTCCCTGTCCTAATGTTCCTTTCCATTCATATCCTTTTCATGTATTCAAAATCATGTTTATACTTGTATCTGTTATCTTATATATGTTGACAAAATAACAAAATAACTAAATAAAATAAAGTAAACAATTTTACAAGTATTTTGACTGGCCAAAGTCTTCTATTGTCTTTGATTGCTTTGCTAAAAGAAGAATTATGAATAAATACAGACAAATCAATTAATATCCAGTAAAGTCCCATTCTATTGCATGGAAACATATACTGAGGGTATATTTTTTTCCATGACTATTGAGTGTTTAAACACTATTTTCTACCATGGTTACTTAAACTGTGATTTGTTAACTGTCACAATGGTCCTTTTTATACAGAACATTTACCTATATATTATGGGCTTATTAATCACAATGGCTAGGTCTGTACATCATATTAAAATGAAACCAAAGAAACCATATTGTGCCTATGCCTGATGCCAAGTCACTTCAGGGAAATGAAGTTTCATTTTCTCTGTTGTCACAGCCAGCCCTCCTCCTTCATTCAATCAAGGAAGGATTTTATTTTACTCTGTGAAGCTTTCCCTGTATGTGGGGGTGCTGCATCTGCCATGGATTATGTTGGACCTTGGGTATGGTGTAATTGGGCAATTATATATTACTTTGCTGATTGGAGGTATTAATAAGATAAGGACAACAGGCAGAATACGGCTTTTGAAGTTATTTCTAACCCCTTAAAAATAGCATCATTCTGGATCACGTGATGGAAAAAAGGAAGCTAAAAGTTTAGCGTTGGCAACCTTCTGAACCACTGCTCAGCTGCATATCCCACGGGAGGATTATTATTATTTTGCCTCTGAAGCCTTTGGCTGAAACTGGCTCATTTTCAGTTTTGTGTTTCTTTCGTTTCCATCTCACACCACACCGAATTAGGTTCTGGTTTTAGAAAGTCTGGTTTAAGATCTAAAACAGACAGACAGGCAGACAGGCAGACATGCCTCTCTTATATACATTCTTAACAAAATTATATTCAGTTGGACATAATTAAAAAAAGAAAGATGCTTTGATTGTTGTTGTTTTGGGGAAATGTTTTGCAATCCAGTCTGAAGATATCTAGCCTTCTTGGTTAGATGGTATATTTTGTGATCCAGGTACTGATCTAAAATTATATCCACTGCAGATGATCCAATTGATATTTACTGGAATATAAGCATCCAGTGAATTGCACAAATTTAGAGCAATTGTTGGAGAGCAGAAAAATCTTTTCAAAGAGAGCCATGATAGCCATTTCAATCCAAACTAGTTCATATTGGCCAGTTTTCAGTGTGACTAAAGTATCAATATTTGGAAGGGCCTGAATGGGTGAATGAATGTGGGCATTTCATAAATAATGATGAGCCTGATGTATCAGAAGGAAACGCTGCTCATTGACAATAACATAATTTCGTTGTGTTGGATTTTAATCATTTCCCCATTGAAAACCAACAAACAACTGTGTTTTGCATTGCATTTCCTCAGCTGCTTGGCATTCAGTTTTCTTCCTGGGATAACTCTGATGCAACATTTTCACCGGGTCAAATCAGGTAATTTTAACCGCCGTCACTGATGACCTCAGAATCAAAATAAACTGAGATGGCACTTCATTCTTTTACAAGAAAGTAGTACAATCTTTGCCCTACAGGTAATCCTTGACTTACAATAGGTCGTTTAGTGACCGTTCAAAGTTACAACGACCCTGAAAAAAGTGACTTATGACCATTTTTCGCACTTACGACCTTTTGCAACATCCTCATGGCCATGTGATCAAAATCCAGAGGCTTAGAAGCTGGTTTGTGTTTATGACGGTTGCAGTGTCCCAGAGTCATGTGATCAGCTTTTACGCCCTTCTGAGAAGCAAAGTCAATGGGGAAGTCAGATTTGTTTAGCAACCACGTTACTAACGTAACAACTGTAATGATTACACTTAACCACTGTGGCGAGAAAGGTCATAAAATGGGGCAAAACTCTCTTAACAAATTTCTCACTTGGCAACAGAAATGCTAGTCTCAATTGTGGTCATAAGTTGAGGACTACCTGTCCTTCTCTTAATAAGAGAGGTTGGAAATTAACCCAGTGGTGGGATTCAAGTTTTATTACTACCGGTTCTGTGAGCCTGGTTTGGTGCATGTGGTGTGGTTTGTTGTGCGTGGTTTGGTGGGTGTGGCATGGGAAGGTTACTGCAAAATCC
Source organism: Pseudoxenodon macrops (assembly GCA_032467955.1). Lineage (NCBI taxonomy): Eukaryota > Metazoa > Chordata > Lepidosauria > Squamata > Pseudoxenodontidae > Pseudoxenodon > Pseudoxenodon macrops. The sequence continues at coordinate 357,118 of JANHFT010006088.1, read as the reverse complement.
TCATTTCCTTCCAATCAGCTGGGACTCGAGAGGCAGAGAATAGATGGGGACGGGGCCAGTCAGAGGTGGTATTTACCGGTTCTCTGAACTACTCAAAATTTCCGCTACCGGTTCTCCAGAGCTGGTCAGAACCTGCTGAAACCCACATCTGAACTAACCCATGTCAAAATATTATAGAAAGGGAGACCTAGATGTCAAATAACTTTGGAAAAGGATAATCTCATGTCCTTACCAATCCCCAAGATGGTCCTGTCAGAGAATGAAATGTTTCTGGTACTTTTCCAATCTCAAAACACACTTCTGGGCTCCATATTTAAATTCCAGACAGATATACCTTTATAAATTCGGACCAAAGAAAAAACCATCGAAAAAGGATTTCCTCTCCAAAGTGTAAAACATTTTACTCACATCTTCATGATCAGGGATGGAACAGATTTTCCGAACAAATATTTGATTAAACGCTGTTCAATATTTTGAGCACCGAAATGGGTTTATATTCCTTGCTCTAACTCGACCTGTGGAAGAGATGCTTTTTAACTTGCAGTCATCATTTATGAAGCAGTTATTTCTACTGGGAAAGAGAAAGCATTATTACAGAATAAAGAGCAGTTATGGAATGTTAATACTGTAAGTTAGTATTGGAGGGATGTTATTTTATAATTACTTGGTGCCCTCCTGTGACTCTTTCTGATTCAGTCAGATTTGGCAACAGTTATTCATGTCTCGGTTTCATTTTTCCTTGACTACTGCAGTGTGCACAATATTCCCAGGGAGGCTTACAGCAGACAATTGCTATTATGCTATTATGGATGGCTTTTAAGATTAAACTTACAAAAAGAACAATGGGCAGGGTACACGTATCACCCGACTGGTCTGCTGCCCCACCTTTGCCAGTGCTTCCTTTTTCCTCTTTTCAATATTAGAATGTGTCACATCAGAAAATACCTCTTTTCAAGTTAAGCGACGGCATGGGGAGGTTTTGAACCTTCAAGGTCAGATTCCTTTCCTTCATTTTGGGAGGGAACTGGAATTTTGCTCTGATCCTTAGATTGCCAATACAGGAACTGTAGAATTTCTCAGCATAGTTACGGTAGAAAAATATAAGTGGGTGTTGAATGTGCAATTCTGTAAACTTAACTCAAGTGATCTTCATCTTAAGACCACAATTGAGCCTAATAGTTTAGTTACTAAACGAGATATTTATTAAGTGAGATTTGCCCCATTTTACAATCTCTCTTGCTGCAGCTGTTAAAAGGAACCACTGCAACTGCTAAAGACAGTAATATGGTTGTTAAGTGACTCTGGTTTCATTGAAGTTTGCTTGTCAGAAGATCACAAAAGGTGATCATATGACCCTGGGACACTGCAGCTGCATAAATACATGCCAGTTGCTAAGTGCATGAATTGTGACCATGTGACCATGGGGATGCTGCAGTGGTCTTAAGTGTGAAAGATGGCCATAAGTAACTTTTTTCAGTGGTATTGTAACTTCAAATGGTCACAGAATGAATGATTGTAAGACAAGGACGACCTGTAGTAACATAAACAAATATAAATAGAGGTAATCATATTTTAGAATTCATGGTCGAACACAGATCTGGATATGAATTCTGACCAATTTATTTTGAAAGCTTATGCAATTCTGTTTCCTTACCATTCCTGTCCTTTCTGAATAGTTATTGTTCATATGTGTTAGGCTGAGGGGTGGGTTCTACATACCTTCCCTACCAGTTCGGAGTTGCGCCAGAAGTGTGCATGCATGCATTCTCATCACTTCTGTGTGAAAACCCTCTGCGCATGCGCAGAAGGCTTTGCACATGCGCAGAGGTTGTTTTTTGGCCGAAAGACTGATTCGGGGTGGGGGGTGTCCAGCTGGTTGTCAATGCTGGTTCGGTGAGCGGGTGGACATTCCCGCTACCGGTTCTAGCAAACCGGTCCAAACTGGCAGGAAGCCACCCCTGGTTAGGCTGAGATGTAAATGAGAATGGGATCACTTCCCATTCTCTTCCAAAATATTAAACTCCACCCTGCTGACTTGCCCTTTCTTCCACCAGTACAAGTGTTAAGGTGAATTTAAAATACTTTTTCTATTTAAAGCAGTCTTTAATTGAAAGGGTAATTAGCACATGTTCTATGGATGTGATCGGTGTTACCAACAGAGGGGGAAGCGGTGTGATGGATTACAGTGATGTGGCAGTTTCCTGGGAAGAAGGGAGCATATTCCAAGGATGCGCCAAGAGACAACATAGCCACAGTTGGATAGGAGACGGAGGAAGAGAGTTAGAACAGCCACTTCCAGGTTATATTCACTAGAGTAGCAAAGATTTGCACCAGTAAGAGTCTGTCTATTTGATATGAACAAATAAAGAAGTGAATTATGACTGGATTATTCTGCATTGTTTTTGATCTGGGCCTGACAACGGAGCAATTAAAAAAAAAACTTGTATTCTTCTTACACGGCTACTATATCTTTCTATGTTCCATTATTCTTATCTCTCTATCTTGTACGCAAAGAACTGCAAGAAGTTATAGTATAAAGACGACTGAATATTTTAAAGATTACTTCTATATATTTAGAACAAGTAAGTGATATTTTGAAGTTTGGCTACAGAGTTGCTTGAATCTGAACATACTAGCTGAGAACCTGGAAGTTGTGAAGGAAGAGGCATTATTACTGCTTGCCAATGGATAAGGCAAGGATATATGCAGGAGAGATAAAAAAAAATCAAGGCAGCAGCCACGCCCACACAATCAAAGTTCTTTTTGTATGTGTGTTATGCAACTGTAGTCACTGCCTTGACTTTTTTTGCCCCCTCCTCCCAATTCCTCTGTGATAATTATCTATACATAATTTCTTGCAATTCTTTTTCCCTCCCCCCCATGCAGTTTCCTTGAATTTTGAAAGTCTACTTTATAATATTTATTTATGTTTTTGTACTGCTGGATGCAAAAGTAACATTTTATATTGTAAAAACAAAACATGAATAAAAAATCCTAAAATTAAAATAAAACACATGCAGTACAAATAGTACTTATGACCCCAATTGTGATTGGAACTTCTGTTTCTGAGCAATGCAATTGTTCAATGGGTGAGTGACATCCATTTTTTGGTACAGTCATTAAGTGAATCAGCATTCACTGATGTCATGAAGCGTAAGTTGTTAACTTTCCCCATAGACTTTGCTTGACAAAAGACAATGAATCATATGACCCTGGAATGCTGCAACCATTGTAAATTTGCACCAGTTTCCAAGTGCCTGAATTGCGATCATGTCACAGCATCAATCATAAATGTGAGGACTGGTCATAAGTCATTTTTTCAGTGCCACCATAATAACTTTGAATGGTCTTGAGACAAGGATGACTGTAATACATCCAATGGTGACCATCCATTGCCCAAAGGGCTTCTTCTTTTTAAAGCTGTCTAATAGCAACAGCACTTAGACTTATATACGACTTCACAGTGCTTTACAGCTCTCTCTCTAAGTGGGTTACAGAGTCAGCATCTTGGCCCCAACAATCTGGGTCCTCATTTTACTGACCTCAGAAGCTGACTCAACATTGAGCTGGTGAAAATTGAACTTCCTGACTGCTGGCAGCTGGCAGTCAGCAGAATTACCCTGCAATACTGCATTCTAACCACCACAGCTCTTGTATTAGATTCTCTGATACTCCAAAATATAGGAGTAATTGTGTATCATGAGCATACAATTAAAGATCAGTAATCAAAAAATGTTCTTGGTTTCTCTTGGAGAACATTTGCATTCATATGTAGTTTAGGATCCAGTTCATTATATTTTAAGAAGTCAATCCATTTCCTAATATAAAAAATGCAGTGAACAAATGATACTAGTCCTTTTCTTATTTCCTAAATTAGCATATTCACTAGTCTGTCTTTTGGATCATTTATATTACCTGCACTTCATAATAATACAAAATATAGCTGCCTTACCTAATTTCTACATGATAAGGTAGCAACGTATAAGTACGCATAAGATTGGGTCAGGCTAATTAAGGAAATAATGATAATTCAGTTTGTTTTTAAAATGGAAATGGAAAAATATCAACCAGTGGCAAAGAGTGACCTATTTTTAAACCTATTTTAAAAGCTAATGTCACTCATGGACTATAACAGGTATGGTGAATAATTAGAGGATATCAGAGTTGTGCTTCAAGAAAAATATTCTATACCGTAATGTCAGGATAAATTAATGTATATATTGCTAGACCTACATGAAAAGGAACAATGTTACTTTTACATCAGTACTGAGAAGTTGCAATTAATGTTATAGGAAATTATGGAGTTATGGAAAATTTACAAATCACATATTTCTAAACTCTTCAGCAATCCTATTCAGCAAGTCCCTGGGTTAAGAATCCCCCAGTTTAAGGACAACCAAAGTTAAGAATGGAGCTTATTGTAACAAAATGCAGGTTATATACAGTACACAAGGATTCAAGTTAGGTAAGCAATGGTTCATGTTAATTACACTATGCTATTTGTATAATATTGTATAATGTATATTGTTCTGACTAATATACAAATTCAACAGAAAGACAAAACCTTAGGAATGGAACTAGTTCTTAAACTGAAGACTTAAACTGTATTCATATCCCCGAGAATAAATCCAATTGGGACTTAATTTTAAGAAGACATGTCAAAGATTTAAGTGTTTAAACTATAATTCTGTTCCAAGTTATCTGAGACTAAGCGCCAGTCATTTTAAAGGCACTTCTTAGCAGACATTTAAGAACTGTTTAAGAACTTTAATAGGTTTAGGTCCCGAGTCTCCAATCTTCATTATAGCAAATTCATTAATTTCTAGCAAGTTGCACCAAAGCAAAACCTGTAAATAGCTCTGAGTGAATTTGCAGGATGCCTTATAGATCTTTGATTTTAATCCAAAGAAAGTTAACACAATCATATACCTTATTGAGACACAAGTTAGTGTTAATTCCTTGTTTATTTCATTCATTTCACTGGAGCTAAGATCTTCAAAGAGATCTATGTATTTTTAATTGACTATGTGAAATGTTTTACCTGTACCCATATATTATATATTCAGCATAAAAGCTTTTGCAATGTATAAACTATGGAGTTATTACAGTATATTTTTGCTGCCATCTGGCAGTCAGCCAGATTTTGGCAATCCAGATACAATATCCCTAAGGATGAAAAAGCCTTGGATCAAGATCATATGTTGAATTTAGAAAGAGTTAATTCTCCTGCTTTTAAGAACAGAATAAGTAGAAACCTGGGAATTTTTTCTCCTTGTGCATATCCATATAAGAAAGGAATCCTGTTTCTTCCACAGCTGCTAAAAGCAGAGGAGTTCCTTGCAGAAAAATAGCTGGTACCCTTAATTTCCTGTTGAGTAATTAAAAAAAGATTTCAGCGTTGGTTTTTCTACTGCTGAAGGAATTAAAGAGCTGCATAAAACATGTGGATAAGTAAGACATGCAATGATTAAATTTCTGGTAGATTATAGATGGGGAAATAAAGACCATAAATAAATAAATAAAATAAAGATTGACCTAAGCAGGATATGTTTTCCTTTCTCCTTTCCTGTTGATGTTTACAAAAATATAATTGCACAGTCAAAAAGTGCAAACAAATACGGCTTAATACCAAATATATCCAAAGATGCCTACCTATCCCTACAAGATTTATTACATAGGATGAAAGTAACAGTGTTGGAGAACGTAAAGCATGTTTTACAATACGTGAAAAGGATAATCTATAAACAAGTGCAAAAAAGATCGTGTCCCTTTTTGACTATTACAGATTCGGAACAGGATGGCTTTAGTTCTTTTAGTTTAGTTTTTTTGTTTTGTTTTGTTACAACAGTATGTAGCTGTATGATATGGTCTTCTCTTTATCGCCCACAGGAAATGTGCCACAGTTGAATCTTGCCTGCTAGAGAAGGTTGCGAGGAAACAGGGCATCCTTTGGTTTCAACCTCAAACTCTGGTCATGCTCTTTTTGAGAGAGGAATATGTTCCTGTGAAGTTTACCCATTTTACTTTCTAAGTAAATTTTTTTTAATTAATAACTGTCAGTGTCACAATTAACTCTTCTGTTACAATTGACATTTCTACAAATGGAAGTGATAACTGTATGTTGCATTACGTAGTGATTCTGTTCATCATTTCACCCACCTATCAGGCACGGTCTTTTTAAAAAAGATTTTCCATTTTTTGACCCCCAACCAATTTTTTTGTCTCCCTTTTCCCCAATAGCTACTCAATATCCTGTAGTCAGTAAACATATTCAGTTATTGTTATGGCTGATTCTAACTTCCATTGCAACTTGTATCTTTTTTCCTAAATGATTCCCATTTTTGCATATCTATAAATTCCAATTACATGTGTAAATCAGCACTCATGTCTGCTATTTTTTTAAATTTTCCAATAAAATTCAATAAAAATAATAACATTTCAGTGTCCCTATCCAGAAATCTAGAGAGCTAGTCATGAAGTCTTCTAAGACACTTGAATTAAATTCTCCATTTTAATTATAATTTTCTTCTCCCCATTAGTTATCATTAGGGCCACATGGTACATAAAGTTATCATTAAGCTGATCTGGGCGTTATACCTTCCCTTTATTTCCTTCTTCCCCCTTCATATACATACATACATACATACATACATACATACATACATACATACATACATGCATACATGCATACATGCATACATATATGTGTGTGTGTGTGTGTGTGTGTGTGTATGTATGTATTATATATATATAATTCTGCAAATTTTGCCAAGCTTGCAAGTATATAGGAAGACACACACTCAAATAATACATTCCTTATTAATATATTATGTGATTAAAAACAGAATCAAATAACTTTTGTAAGCGAGTAAAATTATTTTAAACCCAAGTTAAACCCAACAAACCCATACTAGTGTGCTGATTGCAATCCAGTTTTTGTATTTTGCATGAAATGTTGTATTTTGCATGAAATTCTTTTGTGTTTTTTTCCCCAACTAATGCAATTTTTATCAAAACACTTCTCTACATCAAACTAGAAATAAAGTAATTTGCTTCACTGTTGGGGTTTAAAGAACTTAAATGCCTGAATTTATTGTCTGCGTAACAAACCACAAGCACTAGAAAGGCTTTCAAATACATAAGGATCAAATACTTCTCTTATTTATTTATTTTTTACATAAATTATTATGTACTGCAAGTGACATCTACTGGAGAAAACAGAACTTAAAGCCTGCAGTCTGTACTGTTTGCTACTACATTCTAGATTCCAGACCTTTAACAAGTATAATAAAAGACATAAAACACTCTTGGATTTATTCCCACAGAAATGAAAATATGCTGAGCCCTCTTTAAAAAGCAAACTTGATTATGAAAATCATTCCTTTCATAATATAAGACATTCCTCCCGTTGGAGAAGAGACTATAGTTGTCATTCCAGAATTATTCCGGGTTTATAATACAAAGCCTTTACAAATGCACTTATATTAGCTGCCTGAATGCTCTTCAGATTCATTCCCGCTCTCATGCAATTATTAAGGCATCTTTTGAAGAACTGTATGAGATGAAAAGTGGTGAAATTTGCAAGGCGTTGCTGAAAAGGCCAAAGTGAAATTTGTTTGAAAATGCAGGTTTTTTTTTTAATTCAGTGAACTCCTACCAAGGAAGCTTAGAAATTAAACCATAATATGAAGGTGTTTAAGGACAAAAGAGCTGCATTTCACAAAGCAGTGAAAATAGTCAATCTCTCCTCACACTGATGCAGAGAATCACAGAATTCTCTGCTATACAGTATAAATCCTTCTATCTAGAAAGCTTTTAAAACTAAATATAATATGTTACTCATATTAACAACAGCCAGATAGCTGCTGTATAGTGCTAAGGAGAGACAATAGTCCAGGTGACACTGGAACATGTTATTAGATAAGGTAGTAGCAGAAACCAATTTTAGGTTGCTATTATAAAATTAAGTTTAAGACTGCCTACTTAGTACGTTCTTCAACTAATATTTAATTTCACAAAATGTAGTAATGGTCACTAATTTTGATGACTTTCAAAGGGTTTACTTAAATTTATTTGGTGGTAAGTCTATTAAGGGCTATTAATGTTAAGGATTCAACGTTACCTTGAAGTTAGGGGAAAAAAGCCATTTCAAAGGCAAGATTCCATTGCTAAATTAATAATGTTGAGTTGATTTCTTGGTCTGATCTACATCTTGGGGCTGACATTAATCTTGTAAGTCTGATTATATATTATATTTTCTCCTTTATCATAATGTGAATTAGGGATATGTCTAAGAAGTTTTTTCTGAATTCCTTCTTCCTTCCTTGTCATTTTGGTAACGGATCTCCTCTCTCTGTCAAGAACATCCTTTTTACTCTCTACAATTGGTTTATTTTCTTGGCTATCCATGGCATTCTTAGGAGTCTCCTCCAACCAATGTTCAAAAGCATCAATACTCTTACTATCCTATTTCTTCAGATTTCAAGCTTCACTTCCATAACGTTCGATAGGGAAAACCATTTTCTGCACAATTCTGATCTTCCTAGGTATAGATACATCCTGATTTCTGAAATCTTTTCCATGGCTTCTTTGTTACTCTACCATGTGCCCTGTAGTGATTCTTTCAATTTTCATAGTTGATCCTAAAAGTTGTCAGCCCCACTGGGTTGACCATACAAAACACAAACAAAAACAAAAAACCTAGTTCCTAGGAATACTATAACTATGCTTCATTGAGATAGGCAGTCATAACAGCATTTTATGGTCTATGACCTTAATCAAGATTTGATTGATTGCAAATTTGATTGTACCTACCCTTTCTAACTTACCTCGCCACCCGTTTGCTTCCTCCCGTGCCGCATGGCTGCGCTTCGTGGGCACATGCACACTGTGCGTGCGCACATGCACAGCACAAATAAATTCCAAAATATAACAAAAAAAAAGCTAAATACAAGATGGCAACGCATGCGCAGTGCCGGAAACTCAGCTTATGCGCATGTGCAGAAAAAAAAAAACCCAGAAAAAATTCCCTCCCCCAAACAAATTCCCAAAAAAGATGGCGGTGTCCATGGTTCAGAAATGGTTCCATGACATCACCATGATGTCACCAGCAGCTTACTACCTACTCCATAGAACTGGTCCAAACCAGTAGGAACCCACCTCTTTCTAAGCTTCTTTCTGAGTGAGGAATGGGATCCATTTCTTGGTTACGTTGAATGTTTAATTGTGGCTTTACATTTTTTTCTGGTTATTAGTTTTTTAATTAATTTTAAAATCATTTTAGTGTTGTTAACCACCTAGAGTTATATATTTGAGATGGGTGGCCATATAAGGCTAACTTGTAAGCCAACATACTGTTACCTGCACCCCACTGGCTAAGGGATATATCACAATCAGACATAGCAAGACATTTTTTTCCTGAGTTTTACATAATTTTACTGGGAATTGTTTGATAGTTATGTATACAAATTTCAAAAAGTACTTGCAATTCGTTTTATATTTTTATGTTGAAATACCAGTTAAATTCATTTTTTTCATCTTTATAATCAAACCACTCAGCTTTGTAAAGTAGATTTTACATGCAAACTATTCCAGGTTCAATTTGCAACATCTCCAGAGAGAGCTGATTAAAACCCTGAGAAGTTGCTACCTATCAATATCGACAACATTGAACTAGGTGGACTGATAGCTTAGTTGATAATATGTGAGGTTCCTTTATTTTTATACTTTATGTTCACGTGTATTAAGAAATCAGCTGTCATATTATTATACAACTCTTTGGAAAAAAACCTAATTGTTAAAAAAAACAAATGCTGTATACCTGATTTATGTCTTTTATTCAAATAGATCAGAATAGGACTCAGGATGACTTTTCTTCCTTTAATCATATTCATTCTAAGAAATCTGATTAGTCCAAAGTTGTTCAGTGACCATTATTAATATATTACATATATATTGGTTATATATAGTCAGAGTCTTCTTAGTTATAGATGAATCCCGGACATATATTTTTTTTATTATATAAAAACTTCAGGAGACATTGTTGACTTATTTATTTATTTAGTAGATTTATATGGCTGCTCATCTCACATACGTGGCTCCGGGTGGCATATTTCCCAAATACTGGACATAGAGTAATAAAGCATCTCTCAGCCAGGTGACACCCAGATATACTGGGCCAGGAATAATGAGAATTGCAGTCCAACAAGTCTGGGTGACATCTGCTTGAGTAAGCTGCTGCAACGTATTACTTGAAAATATGATTTGTCAGCACAGTTTTGTGATGCTGCAATTTGATCTATCACATATTACAGATTGATTTTTTGCTTCAGTATCCATACCAGAGTGATGGTGCTAGATTGCTCTTTTCATCACAGTTCTTATGTTACACCATTCTGCACTGGTGTATGTGAGGATTTCCATGTCCATGTTCATTCGCCTATCATGTGTTTCTCAGTCTATAGTGGCTACTCTGAACCAGATATTCTACCTAAAGGGCATAATATGTTTTCTGCCTAGCAAAGGTTTTGTTTCACTTGTAAGTAGGCCAACAATTTTATTCTGAATAAGTCATACCTTGTCGGAAACTCCTGGGTCAGTTCAGTTTCAGATATCTACTCAAAATCTAAATCAACACTCCAAATTAACTGACCTATTTTATAATATCAGATACCCGAATCCAAACCAAATTGCCTTTTCTGTTTCTTATGCACATACCCAAGCAACTTTAATTATACTGTGTCTGTATTAAAAACTACAACAACCAACCAATTTGCTTTGGGATTCAATCTTAGCTGAAAATTGGGCTATAAATAATAAATTAATAAATTAATAGAACCCACCACATGCACTGCAAATTAAGTTACTTAATATTTCTATTCAGAATTCTATCACCCTATTCATTAAGAATTAGCATTGCAAGAAGAGAATGGGGATAATTCTCTTGGACCCATTCTTCTAGCCTTTTCCCATTGCCTGCCTTCACAGATCTTTTTGAATTAAAGGGGCAGCATCTGCAGTGAGGAGCTTTCCATACATTGATAAACTTCCACCATAATTTGAACCATTCATTTCAGAGAGCTCTAAATTCCATAGGGAAACTGCACAACTAGCAAAAACCCTCACTTTTGTCATTCATCTCACTGCTAGTCAGTGTAAATCTCCAGATGTTATTATCTTCAAATTTTGCTGGTGTAGCAGAACTTAATATCATCTCCTGCTCCAAATGGTATAGTCCAGATATATTACTCTACTATTTTATAAATATTCCACATAACGTAATGATTTTCTTAAAAACCTACATGAAGTAACTAATAGAGAAAATATACTCCAAAGTGTCCAACATTATTTATAATGTTAACATTATAAGTGATAAAGTAGTGTTAAATTGAATCTACCATTTGAAATATGACTCAATAATTATTACAAAGATGTAGTGATGACTACAAGTATAGACATATTTTTAAAAAAAGAAACAGATGAATAATGCACACTGTGTTTACATGTTTACACATTGAGTACAGTATACATGTTCTAATGCTGTGAAAATTCAGCTACATACAGAACCTGGAACAGATTAGAAAGAATGTTTTCTGGAAAAAAAACAAAAACAAAATAGACATGAAGATTGGGAGAACAAGACTCTGACATTCTCAGAAAACTGATCTGAACCACTCATTTGAGCTGAGCATTATACACAAAGAAGCAATGTAAAGATAATAAATACTTTAAAAAAGTTGGAATAATACATATACTGTTTTCTTTTTATAAAGTTGAATGATTGATTGATTGATTAGCTGTTGTCAAATTGGTGTCAACTCGTAGAAGCCACATAGATAGATTTTCTTTAGGATGGAAAGACTCACCTCAACCTAGACTTTAAGGCTATGTAACCTCACAGTAGTTTGTTCATTGCAGTTAGGAATGCCACAGCTTTGATGTTATAATTTCCATCTTCTTCTATAGTCCCTACAGCTGTGATGGCGAACCTTTGGCACATGTGCCATAGCTGGCACGCAGCGCCCTCTCTTTGGGCATGCAAGCCATCATCCCACTTAAGCTGCACCATGCATGCGCATGCGCACTCCACCTGGCCAGCTGGTTGTCAGGTCTTTGCTGCTCATGCACGGGAGGCAGTCCATGTGCGGGGGCTCACACATGTGCAGGGGAGCAGGTCATGTGCGGGGATCGCATACGCGCATGCGTAGAAGGCAGGACCCATGCACAGGGCCCATGCATGTATTGCATTTTGTAGGTTCGGGAGCGTGCATTCGCTCACCCATGCGTGCGCTTTGGACATTTGGTCCGGAAAAGGTTAGCCATCACTGCCCTATAGTATTGGTACAAGAACTAGAGTTTGATTTCTTTTTGCTCCATCTGCTGATGAATGATGATGATGATGAATATAGGTATTGTTTTGGTTGTTTTCAAATTGTTTTAGCAATCAAGGAACTGTTTAAATGCTGGAATTATAAACATTTCAGAGTGATGAACTGTACCATTTCTTTATTAAATAGTGCTTTCATGTTGTTTTTATACCTATTTTTTTATTGCTTATGACATCTTTTAGGAATTTATTTTATTTAAGAAGATACAGTATGTATTCCAAAGAATTTTTATCTCCCATCCCTCTCATCTTTAAGTCATTCAAGGTTACAGCTTATTGAGAATAATGGCACACACCACTGAAAGTAAAGCATGAAGAGTTTCTTTTTAGAATTGATATCAGGAATGGTCCAGCTAAGAAGAAACGGGAATGATTCTGATGAAGATAACTAATTTAACTCCTTTTAGAAATATCTATTTTTAAAAATGCTTTCTAATAATTTTTATTCCTGGAGATTGCCTGGACTAGTGGTTGTAATTTTCATGGCAAAAATTTGCAATGGTTTGCCCTTGTCTTCTTCCTGGGGCTGAAAAAATATGATTGGTTCAGAGGCACCCTATTAATATGCCTAAAGTGGGACTAAGAACTCACAATCTCCTGGCTTCTAGCTCAGTGTCTTAACCACTACACCAATTTGAGTTTCTAGAATCATCTGTTGGTGCCCTTTCCTTTTTTAAAGCATCAGGTACCCATGTTACATGCCAAAATATGAATTAAAAAAAACCCACATTTATTATGTAGCATGGAATAGGGCTGCCTGATCCTTTGGAGCTTAGAGCACAGTCATATTCTCATTGTCTACAAAACGTTAATGAACAATAGTAATCCAAAAAAATCTCCTGGGATCCCTACAGCACATTTACAAATAGCAGAACATGAGAGAATGATAATATCAGCTGGGATTCTTCAGTAAACAAAAGCTTTCCCTACATTTGTAGAAGCAGTGCTAGGCCAGAAGAAAGTATAGCAGTTTTTGCATACAAAACTATCAACAAAAACATTTATTAATTCCTGTCAGAATAATCTTCCCACTACTCTTCCTTTTATATAATTAATGGAATGTAGTTCTAAAAACTGCCCTGTCATACATATCAGAGTTTTAAGCAATTTTTAGAACTATAACTAAATAGTTTAGCTATAGGTAAAGCACTGTTATCATAAAATTTGTTGTTCAGAGGTTTGCTTCCCATCTCTAAAATGGTGTCCAGCCAAATGATTTCCCATTTTTATGCCAATATCCTGTTCCCTAATATCTACAACCATTTGAAAAATGAACCAATCAGTCGACCGATTAATCAGTCAATCAGTCTAAAAGCTAGGTTTATGTATGTACTAATCCGGAGAATATCTTACTATAATTCTACTTGCCCATATCTGCAAGAAATAACTTATGACAGGCCAGTGTGATTTCCCAGTGACATATGACTGATGTGAATTGATCCAAGGAAAGTTCTACATTAGTCTGTTTGAAATTAATGAACCACAGTTGCAGCTAATATCCATTGATTTAATGAGGATAAGACTGAACATGATATTTTACACTTTAAAAAAAACCTCTTTATTACTCAATGGGATTTACATCTAAATGCATATATGTACAGGTGTATCAGCTCCAGCAACTTTTTGTACACCATTCAGAACTTTCAATGAATATACTGCAGAATTATGATGATGTATGATTTTGTTTTCCTAATCAGCAACAACAATAAAATAAATTGGTTTTAGTGATGTAATTTAATACCAGCTAATGAAGAATTAGACAGGAAAGGACCCCCAGATTCTGTCTGTTTTTTTAATATTGATTTGCCTGCATCTTTGTCATGACACCAATTTTTAGAACATGGGTCGCCAAACTCTTCAGCTTATCAACTCTTCATAAAGTTTCAGATTGTTCATGATCCTCAAGGATTTATTAATCTCTAATAAATACAATTTTGGCTATAGAGATATTAACAACAACAATAATGACAATGGTAGTCAACCTTTGGGGGGGTCAATATTGACTATTTTTGGAATTCTATTCCAGACAAACCCACTAAAAGGAGGGGAGAAAGGTCCCAGTTAAGAAAAGGTTGCCAGTTCATGGATTATATGATTCTGTAGAATAATTGTCTAAAACTCTTTTGAGTTTTATAGAAGAGGAAAGAAAGATATGCTGGCAAAGGCTCAATGAATTTAATTTTTACCATACAACAAAATAGGAGAAGCGTAGGATGAATAGAACTCAGTGCCTTTGGTAACCTTTGATACAATTCTTTGCAAAATGTTGATGTACTTAACATTAATTTCTAAACTTGACTTTGATAGTGGGAAAACATGACATATTATGTTTTAGATGTCATTTCTCCCAACCCAATTTATGGAGAATTTTAGAAAACAGTTTGGTAAACTCTTTGAAAAAAATCCAAATCTATATCTTAGCTATATTAAATTGGCAGAACCTTATTCCCAGCAACAAAATGAGGAAAAAGGTGGAAACCCACTAAAAGCAAGGTGGATGGATTTAGTTACAATAGCAAGAAGTAGACAACTGGAATGCCTAAAAATGGTTTTAGGAAAAGACCATGATGGCAAAAATCTATTTATCTCAGTGTTTCTCAACCTTGGAAACTTGAAAATGGATGGATTTTAACTCCCAGAATTCCCTAGCCAGCAGTTGGTCCACATATCTTCAAGTTGCCAAGATTGAGAATCACTGATCTACACCACATTGATGGCAAACAATCAATCAATCAGTCAATCAGTTGACCTGTAACATTGGATAGTAGTTCAAACCTGGATTTTCAAGAGCTAAAAAAGCAAGATATTTCTGCTTGGAAGAGAAAATATGTCAACTTTACATTTTCTCTTTCTTTAAGAAATGTTATTTACATTGAAAGGACATGTACCTATTTGGGTAAATAAAAGTAATGTTTCTTTGGTCAATGGCATTTGGGTACAAGTGTTTTTATGAAAAACAGGAACTCAAATGATAATATAAAAATAAATTGATTTATTCTTCATCTTAGATTATTGCTCAGAAAGTAAAAATATAAAAGCTGAATGCAGCAAAGCCATCTGCTTTATTTCAGAAGTACCTTGATTTTGCCACAGGAAATTTGGACATTCTTTAGTGGGTTTGTTTATAATGGAATCTGTAACACCTAATATATTTTTCTACAACCACTAACTATAAAAATAAACTACATAAAAATATGGAATTTTAGATAGAAGCTTAAGAACACTATTTTGTTTTAAGAGGAAAAAAAATTTGGGAAAAAAATAATACTCAGCTATGTGCACCCAGCAGTTTTAAACAGTACAGCCCAGGTGTAGAATTGTACTTTCCATAAGACAGTTTGCCATTTGACCTCATCTTGCATTAGTGCTGGACTAGTGTTCAACAAATGAATTAGGCAATCACTCCCCAAGCTGAAATATAATGGACTGTGATAGTAGCCCTTACATCTTTCACTTCTAAACTCTTGGGCCAAACATACAGGTGCAGAATAGAGTTTGTACTGAGATTAATTATGTCAGTCATGACTCCAGGGACCTTCTCAAGCTTTCTGAAATTGATCTTAGTTTTAAAAGAACAGCATAAAGCACTGCCATTTTAGCTCTACATATTTTTATTGAACTGAAGTGATGGGTGGCTATACCAATATATTGAAACAGTATATATGTACGCATAAAAGCTCTCTCACAGGAATTTACTGCATTTACCTTATGAAGTGGACATGATCTATGAAAGCTTGTAAGATAATAAAATTGCTTAGTTTTTGAAGTATATAAAACTCTTTCTCTCTTTGTATTTTCTTTACTACAGCTCCCTTTCTGGAAGATGCAGTAATCCCTTATGCCCCACACAACTACAGAGAGACCACTAATGCCAGCAAGAGCATTCATATCCTGTACGTTATAAATGAACAGCATGAGTGCAAGCATGATTGTATTCTCTGGGCAAGAAAAAAAGGGCATGCAAACATGACACTTAAAATCAGATATGAAAATTTGTAAATTTGTATTTAATTAGCACTAGTACTGAACTCACTGGGAGGTGGCAAATGAATACATTTCAATCTGTTTTTAGAAGGATGAAAAGCTCTCCCTCCTTCTTACCTAATACATAGTAAAAAGCAATTGGCCTGGTCAGGACTTTAATTAAAATATTACAATTACTTAGTCAGTTTTTCACATACACTAATGGTATCAGTTCAAAACCATGCTATATTATGCACATACAAACCAAAGAGTTGGATATCAATCCTAAAGTTGTTGGTGAAAATAACGAAATAATTCACTACAAAAACAAGAGACTCATTTTCTCTTTTAATAGTCATCCATCTCTCCTTTCAGAAAAAGTCTAGGTAGAAGCATTCGACTATCATTATAGTGGGTTGAGCATTCAATCCAATCAATATCACAATACTATCCTATCTACAATTAAAATATTATGCCCATAACTTCAGTGACAAGATGAGTTTTCAAAGGCCTGTGAAGGGAATTGAAGCTGTAATTACCCATTCATCAGGCTCAAGAGGTAAGAGCACCAGTTTTTAATGCAAAGCTCATTAAAATAGATTTGGAAGATAAATGCAAATATCCAAAGAGGTGGGAAGACTCCCTAGGCAGTGAGAGAGATTTCATTCAAACGTATAATTTAGCATAGGGGGGGGATTCAGTGTGTGTATGTGTGTATGATTTTACACACACACACACACACACACACACACACACACACACACACACACACACACACACACACACACAAACACACACACA